>LUCM01009855.1:95073-110831 GCA_008360955.1 Fasciolopsis buskii | reverse complement strand
TAGCATGCGCTGGTGTCGGAGCTCTGTTTGAAGTGTAAGAGACTTGGTTGATTCCTAATGACATGAGCCGGGAGATTTACTTTCCTTTCCGCAGTGAACGAAAAGGTGACATCAATGCGTTTTTCAGAAGCCCAATCCAGTTTCATATACTCGATCCTCAAGTGAGTATGGGTGGTATAGATTGACGAGAAAGGGTACAGTGACCACTTCACGTACTTCGCTTTTAAATGCGATAGATAATAGTGACAGAGAGTGCGAAGCTGATGGGGGAGTTTATTCCATAGTGGCGAATATCTAACAGTGAAGAAGTTGGCTCTAACGGGTGTCTTTTTAGCTGGGAGAGTTATAGTGGAATCCACATTTTTGAAGGAGCATGAGAGTGAGTTTCCAACACGAGGAGCAAGAATGCAGCTGTCCCTTGTGGTAATATTGTAAAGGAGTACCAGGTTCAGCCCTATGCATGGTAGCCATGAAGAATCTAATTTCAGCCAATCACAGCGTTCTGTGCAATTTAGGCTTGTAGAGTAGCCAATTAACTGCTTGATAAATGCGCACTGGACGTTTTCAATCGCCACTCTGTCGCATTGCCTCATGTAAGAGCGGCCAGGTACTTCTGGCTCAGTTTCTCGTTTTTATGTCTTGACATAATTATTGACATATCCAACTGCCTCGTCTATCACAGCTTTGCAACTATACACATGTAACCACATTGGCAAAATGGCGGTCTCTGTACCTAAGAGTTCCAAAATGATAGCTGCTAAACGCGCCGCCTCCACACCTTTACAATCCACACACCAGCCTCCAACATGCACCGTTTTTGTCAACGGTGTGGTTGTGGAGGCAAATAAAATACGAAAATTAGAGCAAACGATTGATGAGAAAATCTACAAAGTTTTAAAAGTTGAACCAGTGATCACAGAGTTGCGTTCTCACCCGCCCCACGCCTGAATAACCACGGCGCGAACATCCCGCTAGTGCCCGTCGGTTTACCGACTCAGAATCCTCAGAAATTAAGCAGCGAAACTTGGGTGCATCTAATGCTTTGGTTTTTCAGTTTTCTGATAGCGTCATACCAAACAAATTTAAAAATGTCGTCCTCTCTGCTTGCAGCATGAAAGGACATCTCTGCAATTATTTTCGATGGAGTAAACTAGTGTTAAGCAGATCCTGTTCAGTACTGTGTCTGGTCCTCGTTATTGCAAACCGGTTTCTGATCAAAACTGCCGTTGCCTCGTCTACCTCCTTTAACTCTATCAAGATAAACTCGGGCAAAACTCCGTGCAGCGGGGACCCTCAGAGTGCATGCCAGCGAGGACCTCAAAATGGCTCCATCAAACAGAAGCTGTCAAAATCCATCCAACAGCTTGGAGCTTAGCACCCGGTCCATGTGGTCCCACCTCTGCATAGACGAGCGTCGACTAAGACAGCCCATCTCCCTCTCCTTTGACATGACCATACCAAAAATGTCTGCATGTAACCCTTATTTCTACGGCTTTGTTGGTGGGCCGTAAAGACATCCACGCCTCACGAACCCCAAATGTCTGGAATGAATCGAGAATATTCCTTTGCCATCCAGACGCCCAAAGCACTAGTTACCGATGATGAACCTGCTCTTATGTCCTTAACAGGCACCACATTACTCACCGGTGAAACGACGCCTACGCCATCAATTCAGCGATCAAGTTAATAATAATAATGTATATTTCTGGATTTGCGATAGTCATGCTCAATGCAAGATCAAATTTGTACACAGTTGTTGCGGAGAAAACGCAAATAATAGAAATCCGAAGGGCTATTGGGATGTATGCCACGTTGGATCACGCGGAAAACACGGTCACAACCTGCAAAGCAATATGCACTCCACAAGTATGCCAGTGAAAATTCAAATCTGAAGGAAACGTTTTGGAAGATTATATAGAGTTATCTGGGACCGTTCGTGGGCAGCGGACTGCGAGTCATTGTGTATTTAAATGCCCTAAAACTGTCTTCCGCCGGCGCAAAACGTGACAGGAGCTCAATAGCGGATGTCGGCATTTGGCCAGAGGCCTCAAACCACAACAGCGCTACGTAATGAATAGAGAAGTTAAGCTGGGGAGAGGAAGATCAGTGAGGCTGTGATAACTGGATGGAACTTGGCAAAAGGCAGGCGGAACGCGGATAAAACAGTGAACTTAACAAAAGTAAATGGCCGATAAAATGCTGAAGGCGGAGAAATGCTATCAAGACTGTCGAACTGTTTGGAAAATGAGACTCCATGCAAAGTTTTGCATGAAGATAATATGGAAGTGTGATGACAGCTGTTGGCAGTCCTATGCGGCGGGTGTCAACCTGGACTGAGAGGCGCAATCGTGAAGGAAAATTTGCGTAAGAGGTCAGAGCAACTCTTAAATACACTAGTCATGGATATTCTCTATGCTGTCATGTTCGTTTTCGAGGTTTTGGTAATGCACGAAATGTGATTGGGCGAGCAAGCATACTTTGTCTCTTGGTTAGTCCCGTCGCCGTGTTGCCCCAACTGTTTGTTTTTAACTAGACTGAAGTTCCGCTGTCTGCCTCCGTTTTCGCAAGGACCGAAAAGTTACCGTCAACAGAATTCTCAAGCCGGAAGAAAACCGCAGACTCAAACGGAAGATTTAAAAGACCTAGTCATGAACCAGCTGTACCCTGCTGTTGCGTCAGATTGGCCAGGGCACCAGTCCGTGGCCTCCGTTTGGCGCACCTCCACCCTCATACCGGTACTATCACTAGCCTCCGCTTGCCAGCGTACCGGGCCAGACGCAAAGACCGCATCTCATCCCACCAATGTTGCTTTTTCGTTTAACTCAATCCAGCCAGAAAATTCTCCCTTCCACCCTCCCTCCTGAAAAACCACCACCTCACTATTCCTATACAACGGCACTCCTCCACTGCCTCCCGCAACACTTGTATTCCAAGTGTTTTGGGTTACCCTGGTACTAGTATAATGAGGAATATTGCCTGTCTCCCACTCACTTCACCTTCCTCTGCAGTACCTCATTCAGCGTCTATTAAAACAGAATTATTACCACCTGCGTGCGATTAATATTGACTTTTTCATGCGCAAACGATCTGTTTATGGAACCCTTGTGCGCCTAGGTTTGGTGGTAGCGTGACTAATTGACTGTCGTTTTGACTTAAATAAACGCGTTCACTTGAAAGGCCCTGCTGCGTGCCCCAACCGGGATATTACCTTCATCACGGATTCTTGGCCAAACGACGACACACCCGCAGCGTGACTTCCCATCCGGGACACCAACTTTTAGAGGCATTGGAAACGACCGCCGGGGGCGGTTTCCCTGTCGATGTAAGGCAGGGCCTTCCAGTCTCCGTTCCTACGCCTAGTATACTTGAAATGATCCAAGAATCAGTGTGGCTCACTGTCAAGGTGTCATCCTGTTATCCATAAGTTATGTACTCATCGCCCTCCATCTCATACTGAATTGGGGCTCCCTGTCTTAGCAGGTGCAAATGACCACCATGCATCCCTCCCACCAATATCCAAAACTATTGTCAGAAGCTTCAATTGCATCGGCAAAAACTAGTACGGGATTAGGACACCACTAAACCAAACAGCGTTTACTCCCTCATATATCATGGGGTTGTATTAATCATGTGATGTCGCCCACCAGAAATAACGTTATATTAAACCTCATCTTTACACACACCAATCACCATATCTAGGCTTACGAAGCAAGCAGGTTTCCCGGGGGCAGTCACACGGCAATTTATGGCAGCCCACGTCCGTACTTCCCACTTTAATCATTCTACCCACACGACTAGCTCATCTCATATTAATTGGAAGCTCTTACCCTCTCTAGTATGTCAAATTGACTGGGCGAGCTTGTTTCAAGCGAATAGCTAACAAAGGGATGCAGGTAAATTTTATCCCAACATTGCCATCTGCATCCTGAAATAGACCAGTAATGAACGAATGACCCCTTGAAAGCCAAATAAGTTAAGTTCCAGCTGCACCTTCCGTTGAAACAGGACTTTTGCAAGTTTATCTTTCGCCGCAAGTCTCACGACATCTATTGCCCAAGTGAATCACTTCACCGTAAGGAAGAATATGAAGCACTGAGGTGTCAAAATCACTCCCAACTGTATTGACCAAGATCCCGTGATAGCAAGCCTGCGATGGACTTCGAAAGTTTTCTGATTGGTAAGACTAACAGAACCTCAGAAGACATAACTGAGGCGTTCATTCAGTATGTTACCTCTTTCACTGTTACACCAACAGCAAGTGGCCCACCGCCACCATGGAATGGGAATAACTGCACCTTGTGTACCGAGTCCTTCGAGTTTGAAGCCGGGGATTCTCCAGGGCTCTGATGAGATCCTCAAACAGCTAGTATCAAGGGTGGCCCAAACTACTGTTTACTACTTCTTGACTTCTTCACACTTTCACTTAAATTTGGCATAGTAGCGATTAATTGAAAACATTTTTTAGTAATTTCCCGCCACAAATAAAATTTTTCCATGATTTGCCTAGTTATCGTACCATTACCCCAAACAAGCCTATCACCTCCAGATTTATGGAAAAGGTAGCAAATCGCCCAACATTGGACTAACTCAACCTCTAACCTCCTTAGCCTCGAAAAGCACGGATTTCTCCTATTCCATTCCTGTTCTTCTTGCCACTTTGTCTTTTGTGACATTCTAACCAAATCAACGAATCGGAGCATGGCCATCACTGTCATCTACGTCGATGTGCCTGAGGCCTTTGACAATGTACCTCACCCGCACCTTATATCCAGGGTCAGCTTCTTTGGCATCACCGACCACCTTCTATCCTGGCTCCCTTCTTACCTGACCCAAAGATCACAGATGGTCTTCATTGACGGCACTGCCTTTAATCCGAAACCCGTTACCAATGGCGTCATACAAGGTAGCGCGAAGGTTTCCTTGTTATTCCATGCGTATATTAATGACACACCAAATTCAGTATCTCACGGTGTTTCCTTCCTGTTTCCCGATGACATAAATATTGTTTAGCCTCTAAAAACAAATGAAATCAAAGCTGCTCTTAGAGAAGTGTTTGCTAATTTGTCAGTTTTGGACGGTTGGTGCACCTCCGACAGCTTCCTTTCCATTTATAGAATATACATCTGACCATTCTTTGAATATGGCAATTTGATATGTTCTAGCACACCAACGTCGGACATGATTTCCATTGAAATTACTCTGAGGTGCTTCATCAGGAAAGAAATGGGTTGGTCGCCGACTGTGAATTAAAAAGAATGCTGTTTAGCCCTCAAACTTAAGCCATTTTGATTTCGGTATTTTCATATAATCCAGCGAATATACATTTCTTTTACGCCGATCACTCCATACTCTCTTCCCTGTGGTACGGGTTTTTAAACATTGATGTAGAAGTTTCTAAGTTCGCGTTAGGTTCGCAATTCTTGTTGTTTATTACAAGCTTTGAGAAAAGCTCCCAATAATAATCGCTGCAAACAGAACCAATCTAATTTTAAGGCTTCCCTAAATACCTACTTTAATGCTACCCGATTCATTCAACTGACTAACTCCTATTGCTCAGAATACCTTGCATCGATTTCCAAAAGTCTATGCTGACTCTTTCGTGCACCCCGCAATCCACATGAAGAAACCTGCACTCTTCGTTAGGATATATGGTAACAAAATGGCATTGAATATAGGTCGGGGATTCGTTTCTTGTATGTTAACACCCTGTTCTGCTTATTTTCCCTATCAACCTTAGCCAGTCATACTCCTTTCTTTTATACCAGTGGTGCAATTCTTTCGTCCCAAGAACTTCCAATAATTCGTTATTCACTTTCCTCCTTTTTTTGCGTTTTTTACTGGGTTTTATACCGTAAAACGTTTTTATCATAACATGACAGCCAGTAGTCCTCTTCGTTGTAATTTGATTTCCGCTTTTCTGACCGGCCTAAAGCATGCTGCGCGAGTAGGGAATCATGATCAGGCTTTTTAGTGGCCTCGTTCAGATCCCAGGCACATGCTCCATAGCACCAGTTTTACTCCTCCATGTGATTCTTACCGTTGCTCTTTGTTTTTAAAGATCTACTTAGTTAAGTCACTGTTACAGAAGTAACCAGGCCCTGGCTTGCGAACACGGCGGAACGGACAGCGGTTGCAAAAATTGCTAATACGTAAAAAACTATGGTCGCGCGGATGAGCTTTGGAAAGTTGTTACATTGGCTCAGTCACCATCCTGTTGGGAAAAAATACGAAGAAATTGAAACCGGGCTGCGAAGGAAATGGGCCTCCTTAAGCTTTTGGTTTGCCTCCCATCAGCTTGGACCCGATCCTTCGAAAGAGGAAACCCACACAATTCCCGTTTTTGCCTGATATGCCACTGGTTCTGACGTTGTAGATTTTGTGGGGTATTGACACACTAGGCTTTCGACGTGTATCCCGTGCATCGAAGTTTACACCCTACTCCCCCTGTCTCCCGTATGCACGCCGGGAAAATATGGTCACTTCATCTAAAACGGTCGTCATATTGTCACTTTCAACCCCCTAAACAATCCCCTTGCTAATTCTTTCTTCCACAGGTGGGCATTTGCCATCACAAACCTAAAGATGAAAGATGCCAGCCATCTACAATTATTGTTTATTGCAAACTAACTGACGACAAACGCTCGGATTTGGTCCCTCATCCTCATTGTTGGCCGTAACTTATGCCATAGACAGCCCCATCCAACCTTCGTCGCAAACCTTCGGACCTCTCTCACCCCAGTGAGATCTTTATTCCTCAGGACCCAAATGGGTATCTTACCACGTGATCCTTTCGCATTCATCAGGTTATATAAAGCCTAAGTTCCAACCCGTCCCTTATATTTCTAGTTAACCTTTGCTTTCCATGCCACTCCATCTGATAGCGTTAAAGAATCTTATATAATGATGTAATATGAACGAATCCCAAGATTAACTTTCTGTGACCGCTGGGCAAATGGAATAAATTGAATCATTTTATGGGTGACTCCATCCTTGGCACATCATATGCCGAACGCTGTCCGACTCGCGGACGAGTCGACACCATGGATATTTCTCCCTCTTTTTCCCATTCACTCACAAAATTTTTATCAATGTATCTTTCCTTGGCCACTCGCCATAACCCGTCGGCTGGAATACCATCCAGACCACTGTTTCTTTCACTATTTTACACTGTCTAGACTTACCGATTACAATACTTCAGGCTGAAAGAAGATCTAAATTGAATGCAATGTGTAAGCAGAGCAGGCATGATTTTCCAATGACAACTTATGGTTTGCTGGAAACTAGAGGGTGTGTAAAGTGATCCCCAAAGGCAATGTGCCATGAACAGACAAATCTTACTGATCATAAAGCTTGACCTGAAGGCGGCTGGTAGGCTCATGAAATTATGAAGGAATATTTACGGAAACCCCTCACACAAAGTTTGTCGTTCATTAATCGTCACAGCCCCAGATATTCTCTTCATACCCCCTCTTAGAGGCTATTATGCTCCTCTTCCAACAATTCGATTCCAAGTTAAAGGAGTCAAAGAAAAGCATCCTCATTTTACAGTGACGTTGGAATTTTCTTTGCTGTTTTAGAATCTGGCGTTTATTTTATCTCTAAGCATTCTTAGAGCTTTCTCTCGTCGTGCCTTCAAGCAAGGGCTCATCGTTAACCAAGTCGCTTTCCTGCTGTTTTTCAAAACTCCAGACGGATGCTGCAGCAGAAATCACCGTAGAGTAAGTGACTTTTAGCTTCCATCCCCTAACGATGTTGTTCGTCTACCGTCCTCTAGTGCTCCTTTTTCCGGTCATTTCGGCTAAGCCTGCAAATATTTTGTTTGTCAGTCGTGATTCACTGACTTCAGTGGTCGGATATTACTGTCGTTGGACATTGTCTGAACTTGTTATCTTTTCAACACTGGCCAAATTCTGACATTTGCCGCTGTCCTCCAAGCTACGTTTGCGCCTGAGATACGCATTGCTGGTGTACCAAACCGCTGAAAATTGTGTTGCAAATTACTCCCGTTTACCTATAGTAACTGATCCGTATTTTTGTGTTCATCTTCATGTGGGCTCCTCGAATGGTGTTGCTATACCGTTGTAAAGCCTGATCCAGTAACAAAGCATATCCCTTGAAGTTCTGAAGAAATACACCATTACACAACAGTCGCCTGAAAGACAACGTTCCTAGCTACCGCCAGAAAGAAACCAGGCTCTGGATTCCCTGCTGGTTTCGGCGCGTTTATTAGTGGAGCCACTGGGGAATCGTCAAGACAGAAGACAAAGGTAGCTGTGAGTTTGCGACTCATGCGGAATAAACCCACTCCCAAAAGATAATGGCGCGTTGCTTCCAAGAAGCCTGATGACGATTAGCCAAAAAACAGTGCATCGGACAGTAGCAAGGCTAACCTGGGAAAATAAGCTCCTCAGAATGGAAGTCCGAGGAAGGCAAACCAAAAGGTCGGGATGAATCCCAGGGCGTGTCATCCTGCTTTCAGAAGGAAGTAGGGCTCGATCCTCCTTCTGGACCGCTGCCGTTCACACTGGGGGATACAGCTCATTCTAACCTCTCTACTGCCCTACTTACCCAATATCACCCCTTCCCAAAATTCAAATGGTACCAATTCTGACCACCCCACCAATATCCTTCGTCATTTCATCCACCCTCACCAAACAATCAACTGAAGGAAGCAGTACCGCATTGGCCTCTGCTCAGGTGACCGCTCATCACTTGTTTAATTCTACTCAATTAAAGCCCTACATTGCAGCTCTCGGAGAAACGTGGCTAAACCCAGATACACTTGCCTCTGATATTCGCACCCACACTACCACTAAGCGAGACTCTGGCAGCGACGTGCTGCAGATGAGATCATTTACCATGATGACTCCCTATTTCACCCCACAGTAGTCGACGTGGCCCTAGTAACCGTTTTCGATGGTCTATGGTTAGTCTTCCCTCTGCCAAGTTTCGCAAGCCCCTGATGGAAGTAGACCATTGCCTGCCAGCCCGCAAATCGGCACACAGCAGTGATCCCATAAGACTGCCGGACTCCTTAATGAGGCCAACCCATTACAGCCTCGTAACTACCGACGATTTTCACCAACCGAGTCATGACTGGTCAAAAGCCAGCGCAACTGAAGCTGCATCTAAAAACCCCTTCTGAGTAGTTTCCTCCAGAAATCCTGGACGCAAAGTATTGCTCAGGAAGAACCCATTTCCCTCTCCAACCTGGTTCTTACCGCTAAACAATGCCAAGGCTGCCCGATGAAGCATCCGCCTTCACTTGACAAGAATGACCGCCTACTTCTAACATTTACCTCCAGTGTTAGATGGTCGTTTGTTTCACCAGAATCACAGATGTCAGGATCCCTCAAGAGAATCAAATTTAGCCCTTTGAATGCCTTTCTCCAATCTGAATTGGGTATCACAGAACACAGACTCCTGCGAACATTGACTAAGATGCTCATAAAGCTTTCTGTAAGGGCAGACTGCTAATCCGTCCTAAGAATCAAACTTGTGAAATAGGAGATGGATCCTCCTCTAAAGGGTTTAACAATAATATTATTGTATTTTGCTCAATTTGCGAGGGTCAACCACAAGGTTAGATTAAATTTGTACATGGACGATGCACAGGAAACGTGAATAATGGAAATCACAAGAGAAGGGGTATATGCAACTTTGGATTCCTCTCGAAGCAAGACCAGAATTTACAAAGCAATACCCAGTGCACGAGCACGGAAGACAAAAGGAAAACTGGGAAAACTGTTTTGCAAGAATTTGCAGGGTTTCCGCGATTGTTCGTGAGCAACGCACTACATGTCATTTCATGTTAAAGCGCACCAAATGCGATTGTCACTGGCGCCACACTTTAGAAGAGCTCAGTGGCGGATGTCGAAATATGGACGGAGTCTTCAAACGTTAAGAGCTTACCTGACGGACAGAAAAGTTAATCTGAGGGGATGAAGATCAGCGTGGATGTGTAAATTGAATAGAAATTAGTCAAAAACAAGAGGAACTATATTCAAAGTGAATGAGGGAGTCACATTTGAAAACAAAAAAGAGCCGATAAAATGCCGAAGAAAAGGGAGGAGTACCATCAAGTCTGGTGAACTATTTGCACAAAAATATTTGTGATACGTTTTACAAAGTGAGAATAGCAAGCTCTCGGAACTACGGATTTCACCCCTGTGCGGCTAGCGGCAAGCTGAGAGATATAAAGGAGAAAAAGATTGTGTAACAATCAAAAATAATTTTTATATATGCCAGCCAAGGATATCCTGCATGCCGTCATTTTTTTATCGCTGTTTTCGACGGCAGACGGCAGCACGTGTGGAGACTTTGAAGGGGTGCACGATGTATTCCATCGGCAGTAGTAACTGTGTTTTTCACTACTCTCGAAGATCCATCTAAGTTGCGGTATCCAAGCGGATCAGCGAAGCGGTTTGGGTTGAACGGACTAGTAATCGAAAGCCAGATTTGATTCGCAGCGTCCTAGCAGGAGCGCGTGGCTGGTAGATTTGGAATTGTCTTGCGGGAGCGTATAGCCTGGATTCGGGATCTGAAACACAAGAGAAGGAAGCGGTCTGGCTTGAGAGCCAGCTTGGGGTTGTGGCGACTAATGAACGGCGGATAATTGGAGACACCACCTGACCTAAGGTTGGTCATTAATGAAGAACTTGTGGTAGGTTGACCAGGGTCGTACTAGGATAAGGTTGCCATTATGGCGCAAGGTAATTCAGCTGCAAGCAACTGGTAACTACTCCGGAGTACTACAGCAGATTTTTTGACAGTTGTCATGGTCAACATGCTCTTCGCTGCTGGCCTAATGGAGAACAGAACAGTAAATGGAGAATTGTGGAAGCCGAGGTGCTGAAAATGGAAGTAAACATTGGGATACGGTATAGATTAGTCTCTTGGAAGGAATGTCGCGTCCGTTTGCTGGACATAAACAAACGGGCTTTAAAAGAGACCAGTAAAGCTTTTAAACTATTGGTAACCTATGCAGATACAAAATGAAGTAGTTCAGAATGAACGTGCAGCGGACCATCTGCACCTGATCTAGGTCTAACAAAGCAATCTGCTTTCAACACACAGGACGTCCATAGGACAATCACGTACTCCGGTAGCCCCCAAAAATAAGCGAGACACTCCCGTCACATCACCGCTCCTTGTAGCAGAGGTACTCGGTTCAAATTTCCATAGCCTCTTCAACTCCAGCCCTATTATTACCCATCACTGACGTTGCCTCAAATCCTTAATAAATACGCGGAATTACATTGCCCTTGCTAGCACAATCTGTGCATGCTGCCTTTCTAAATCAGTGTTAGTTCAGCCTACTCACATATTTTACAGCTAAAGTTTGCTGGGTCCACTAAATCCTTGATAGTCAATGTGTCTGCAGCCCTGCAGCCGATGCCTATGTTGAACGCCCCGGCGTGTGATGCGCGAGTAAAGAAATCGCTTCCCATAATACACTGGTGCAGAAGAGTGATGTAAGAATACAGGCTCAGAAGCGCTAATGATGTGAATCGAAAAAGGGTTTTGCCATATCTGGACAGGTGCAATGATCGAGTACAAGCCTATGACATGATACGAGCGTCTTAAGTGCGCCTCGTACATTTATCTGTGGACAGCTGACTACTGATTATGATCAGTGGTCGGACACAGCCTCATGCCTGCGGAATACTGGGAAGTGACCTTCATGGGAACATAATTTTCCAAGGTATAATTAATTTCGAGCAATACTGACTGGTTAACAAATTCGTACGCTTGGCAATGACAAAAGCGCACGGGGTTACCTGTTAATGAAATATTTATGAATAATTTATTTGGAATATTTAACGTTATTAGTAATCTCGTTGTTGGCCTTGAGATATGGAGGACTGACGGATCGACAATCAGTGTTATTTGTAAATGAATAATCATCCAACAATGGACTTCATTTCTTGTGAACCCGTACATTGTAACCGTTGTTGTAGGTGTTCCTCGCAAGCTGAGAAGTTTGTGGCTCCACACCGCGGTCAGGTGCTTAACGATCGAAGTGACGTTAAACTAAAAATGGACAGTCGGTGTAAGTTACGAAGGAAGATGTTTTGCTCTTTTAGTAACCAACATATGGGCATGTGTCTCACACAGTACACTTGTATATATGCTAAGAAAAAATTTACAGGTTGTTAAGTATTTTGATTCTATGCCGTTTTTCTTTTCTCCGTTATCCCGTTCTCGCGTCATATGTAGTTTTTTAGCCTCATGCCGAAGGTAAGTCTTGTGAGACTTAATGCCAGAAGAACAGGCGATCCAAGATCCCTGACCACGTCAAACAGCCAACAGCTCGGTTAAGCTGGTTCATGCATTTGGTGAAATAAATAATAGACTTGAGGTCCTAGAGAAACGACTGACCAATGCGGTTTCCCAGCCGGCGTCAGCGGAGGCAGCCATCGCCAAGTTAGTTCCACTCTCCAATCTTGCTGAGATATCTTCAAGTCCAGCTTTCCACGATCTTTCCGGGGCTAGTCAGTTCATTGACACAGCCATCCAAGTCAATCAAGAATGCCGAAATGTTTAATACTGTGGACCGTAAATGTTTAAAGAAGATAAAACTACCATAATGAAAGCGTGCAACATAGGTCTTTTTGTGAGATTAAGAAAGAGGTTCAGTATAAAGCCCGCCCGCTCCCAGTAAAGTTTTAGTGCGGAGAAATCGTGAGTCCGTCGGCAAGAAGGATGTCATATCTGCTGGTTCTCTGCGCAAAGCACTAAGGATTGCGGAGGACAAAACCATCTCAAATAAGAAACGCCTGCTGTCCAAATAGAAGCACCACTCACTTCAGCGTGGGGATACTTATGCCCATCTGCCCTCTTCCTTAGCTACAAAACCTTCCTTCGAGATTTGAAACAGAATCACACAAATTACTCTTTTATCTCAGCCTTCAACCATCACGTAAAACGTTCAACACTGAACCGTTCAATTCGGGAAGCCAATGGTAACTAGATTCGTCAAAGCCCCTTCCTTCAAAATCCGGGCAAAATTGTGCAGTACATGTGATCGGAGTGGATAGAGCATCCAGCCTACCCAAGTCGTCCATTAACTCTGTAACCGGCCTTAGCGCTCCTCTTACTCCCAGCTCCCAAAACACTTAGTGTATCTAAACTATGCCGCCGAAAGGAATGCCACAGATGCCAACCATGTGTAAAAACAAAAATGCGCATCCATTAACGGACAACCAAGAAAATCCGTCTTAATGTTTAGTACGGGTTCACTAAATAAATCGGCAAACCACGGAACCTCCGGTCTGCGAGGCAGGCAAATCCCCAAGTTACCCGGTTTAAGCCCTTCACTCGTTCTAACTGCTGCTCAACTTCCTACATCTGGAAGAACTTTTAGTCTAAATTTTATCAACCCCCAGCTTCACTCATGTCATCAAGCACAATTCCGTCTCGCTAAGTCTAGCCCTACCATAATCTCAGTCAGTGCAACCAAATATGCGGTGGAAATAAATTTGATTCCAAACGGCTGGCCATAAAACCTATAAGTCAGACTTGCTGGCATCAATTTCCCAAGTGGAATCTCCCACTCAAAAACCGTATAACGCCCCTAACGACCCCGTTTTCTCCCCGACCTAGCTGCTCCTGCCCTGCCTTCTCTGCTTGTTCCCAATCCTGCACTCTCCTTGTGACAAAACTTGGTTTAGCCAACATTGCCACCTTGTCTCTGTTATCAATTCATCACCCAACAACCCAAGCGGCGGTAGCTTTTCCTTTAGTCCACCCCCATGATTCCGATGACGGTTGCCCACGGCATCAAGTTCTGCTGAATTTACTGATGCCAGATTACGTTAACCCGGTCCACAAAGTGACCACCAATCAGGTGCCCTGCCCAGTTACTCTGACGGATTACCTCCCATCTGGCGCCAGTCACCATTTAGCGGTGCACCATCATCGTGTCCTGGGTCGATGCTCCATCACTCGTACGATACAACAACATGCCACCTACGCAAGACCCTATCTGAGAAGCGGACTGCTTAAAAAATGACTGAATTACGAGGTGACATTTCTAACCAGAATTATCAATCAAAAAGGAACCCAGCTTCATCCACCATGATATCCGTCATTGAAAAGGGCTCTTTGGGACAACTTGTACTACCTTTAATAAACTAGCGCCACATAGAACAGAAAATTGCATATATCCGTCTTGTATTATCCTCGCTGAGGTTTGGCTTCATACCGATTACAGAACACTGACTGAATGAGCGTAGACCCGCAAAGGCCATAACCGTTCCCGGCTATAAATCCCCCAGGAGAACCCGGCGAACCCAGAACGAGGGTGGATGCCCCTTCTACATCGGAGAACCTGCTAGCTTTCTTTGAGAGAACACGTAACTGATCTACCAAGGAAGGGTGATATTCTTGACCCGATATGTACGGTAGAGTAAACATGTATTAAAACATCCACTGAGACTGGCTTAATTCGATGTGATCATCTGTCCGTTATCTATTCATTTACGCTGCCCATCCTGAATAGGCACCTCGACTAAACTCAGCGCAATTTGCAGAGCTGATCGGAATCGTTAACCTATTCTAGTTCGTATCTCCATCTGGGACCCTTTTTCTAACAAATGAAGAGAAAGCGGTCGCCAACCAGCTACATTCCAATCTACACAGGCGACTTGATGCAACTGCCCATCCCAAACCACTTGAATGCTTCCAAAAAGATTATTTAGTTGGCTAAGACATAAGCACGCTAAAATGAAGTAAGACTTTCTCGAAACCAAAGATTCTTGTTGTTGTAAATGAACTGTGCAACTGGAACAGTAGAAACGGTTTTGGACCACAGAAATTAAAAGGAAGCGCTACTAGCACAAGATCAGTCCAGAACAAACGCAACACTAGCGAAGGTAATCATCTCATCCAGGTCCTGAAAATCTAAAATCCCAAAGGTCATTCATGACAAAATCTACGCAAACAAGAGCACATTGGACCTGGCCTACTACCACCGGTTTTCTTTTCTCTAGGTGGCAAAGATTCTGAACTCTGTTGCTGGAAATCTTAATCTTGTCTATTCAGTATCACAACTTCAAGTCACAGTATAAAACTACAAACGGCTTGACCCAGTGGGAATCTCCTGTTACGTTTGCTTGTCCTTAACATTTGTGACCACTTATGCGTCATTCTTACGCGGCTTGGAACGGTTGCAATACTGGCAACATTGACACTTGCCCAGTAAATGGACAAGACAGTCGGGAGCGATAGCAAGTTGAGTATATTTTGACAGCTACGTGCGAGCGAAGTGAGCGTGAGTTACGCTTTAATGGCGACCGCGCTTGGCGATCAACATTTGGTTAACCAAGCTACCTGAAGGAATAAATCCAAGCCCCGCTCAAGGGACCTCCTCCAAGAAGGCCTTTGGAGGATGGCTTTGATTGGAACCATGCTTAAGAAGCCTAAAACTGACGGATTTCTTGGGACTAGGCATTGATGGCCAATTGGAAAATTTGCCGTTCTGTTGGTGGTCCCGTTGGTTTGAGTTGTTGGGAGTTGACCGTGCTCCATACTCCCAACCTGAAAAACACCATAGGAAGTGAACACAGGATGTGCGATCCCCAGGCCTAGCTACGCCCGCACACCGCTGCAACCAAGCTGCTCGCCCGATATGCGTCGGTCGAAACGGTGGATCTGACGGCGTTCCACGCACATGTGCCTCACCCTCCTTGAGAATCTTTGCCAAATTGGGTTGAGCATGTGTGTCTGACCTCGGATTCTCCTCGTCCTCTGGTGCG
>LUCM01009855.1:69870-94545 GCA_008360955.1 Fasciolopsis buskii | reverse complement strand
TCCCGAATGCCGTTGGTTCGGCGGTGGATTGGCATGAAGCGTTTGCATGTGTTGTGCGAGACGTTTCGCATAGTCACCGAAGTTGAATTGCACGGGTCTCGGTGGGGATACCAGCTCTCGGGAAGGGCGGAGCGTGAAACCAAACACAAGCTTATTTGGTGTGGTGTGCATCTCTTCCCCAACAGAACTAGAAAGGTTTAAGGGTAATGAGCCATGCTACACGCGCTTGGTATAGTTCGTTCGACCACCTCTAGCGGTTGGCGGTCTGGGACGTTAAATATTATGGCATTTTTGGTGTTTTGTATGCGCCTAAGTGATTCAGACGATGCTGAATCAATGAATCAGCTTGCTGAAGCGAATTGGTGCAAGGAGGGATTTGACGATGGTTCGATAAATTGAGATAGTAGAGCCAGCTTGTCGATCGCTGCCTGCGCTGAAGTCGGCCGGGTAACAGCGCTGATCAACCGGTTTTCCAAGTCTTCGAATCTCTTATTCATTTCATAAAATACATCAAATAGCCTTATCGAGCAGTTTCCTATATGCGATTCATGTACAGATTTTGGCCAGTCTGTTTTTTTTAATAGTAAATTTTATACGGTTTGCCTGCGGCATGATAAGTCTAATGTGAGTGAAAAAGGTCTATATAAATTAGACAAAGGTGGCACAAAAAAGATGCTTAGAAAAAATTGTGAAATTTTTCTTAACAAAACACAGGGTTTTCCACCGAACGATAAGTAGGCGAACTGGGTAAAGCTAGGAAAACGAAGTCAGCGAAATTTAAAACCACGCGCTGACTCACCTGTGGAGATGATAGGATGATGGGAGAATGTTCCTGGAATGGGATGTGGAGACGTAGCTTTCCAATGTTTTTTTCTTGATTCCGAGCCACAAAGCATCTGAATGCGTCTACTTGCATCGTTCCATATAATTCAGGTTTGAGGAAAATCAGATGATCTGCTTGGTAAAGGCACGCTGGACGATTTTCATTACCAATTCGTCGCATTGTTTCAAGTTTAAACGAATCAGAGCAATACTCCAGAGTGGGTCCGACGTGGGTTCAAAAATGCTTTCTTTTAACTTCGGAGTTCTATGCAGCAGGCTCACTAAATAATTTGTTTTCGCAACTTGAGTAAGGTTTTGCCCCCAAAAAAGGTTTGAGGCTCAAGAACATTTTAGCCCCAGGTCACGAACGTAGTAGTTATTGGCAAGGATTTTGCTACCTTTTTCAGTTCTCCCTAGTAATATTGTGTTTGTATCCCACAATGACGCATTTTATGATGGTGAATTTCATTATCCAGTCGTATGCCCAGGAATGCAGTGATACTGGTTCCTGCGATTAGTTGATGATGTTGGAGTCTAGGCTTCAATTTAAAAAGTGTGGTGTGTTGCACGGTAACCAGGACGCATCTCTGCGAGTAACATCAATTTTGCATTTTCCCCGGAATTCCAGTGAACCGATTCCGCTGCAAGGGGAAGGGAGAGGAGGAAGAACTCATCTCGCACCGTCGGCAGGAGAACGACTAATTTGTGGGCCTCCCAAAACGGTTTTGCTATGTCAAACTGACAACCGCATCCGAATTAGGACACGGTTCTACCTTAATCAACTTTAATGCATGTGCCTCACGGTACATCTGGACAAGTGTTTTCATTCATTTACCACTCTGGTAATGAAGAATTGCGCTCTAGCTGCCGGCCGAAAGCGATGCTTTACCATTTATTTTACTTCCCTTTATTCGGGATCGTCATGGGAAAGCCTCAGGGCAAAGTACACTTGGGAATCTATGGTATGCTTTTCAGTCGGAACCTATGAGCCCCTCGGCGTTCCAACAAGAACAGGCCCAATTCCGTCACGCCCTGTTCCTAAGTCTTTCGTTTTTGAGCCTCAAACACGCTTGGGGCTAGCCGTTGCACAATCTCTAAACACTGGTCGTTTTTGAAAGATAGGAACCACGCATGAGTTCATTATTCTTAGTGGAATCAACCGAAGGCCTTATACGGAGGGGCGAAAATCTCCGCATTTCGTAACGACGGCGCCGACATTATATAAGCCTTTCCCCTGCCATTCTCGGATGCCGAAGCACATTAATCAGCCCAAATCAAATCCAATTTAACTTAAATTTCAAGGTTTCCAGCATTACGAACCGCATCTCTTGTGAAAATATCTTCGTCATGCGCAATTGCAATACCCTCTGCATTCTTTGAAAGCAAGTTGCCGGAGGATTCAATGTTTCGCCCAGTTTAATACTCAGGCGATATCCCCATCTAGAACATCTCAACCAGGGCGTCCAACCACCTCCACATCAACCACGAATAAAAGGTTGGGAAGCTACAGGGTCATGGCTGAATGATTTATGAACATTGAATGCAACAAAGGCTAAATACCGATCCCCATTGCACTCCATTAGTGAATATCATTGTGTCTAAACTAACCTCTTCGCCCAGAATATAAGGCTTCCTCTAACTTATAAACTCACCTACCTGCTTTGACCTATGCCGAATGCTTGTGCTTTCAGCAGTAGGGGGCCATGGTTTTTGAGCAAGCCGACTTAGTTTAGTCAATATGGCGTACATTTACCGTTTCAAGCTCGCTGATCTGTGGTTCTCTATCTTTGACCACAAGACCATTGGACCCCGTCCGGGCCAGCCGATATGGTGAAAGTTTATATTTCCCATCTGTAGTCGAGTCGCATCCTGTTATCTGCGGATGGCCTACGTCTGGTGGTCTGAGTGGAAGATCTAACACTGTATGCGCGCCCGCACCCACCCTATTTACATTACCAGAGAAGTCACTTGGTAACTTTGTTTTGTTGACTACATCCAGTGCAGCAGAATCAGCGTCCGCTGCTAGGGAGGCAAATACCTCTCTAAGCAATCCTTTTGATTGGACATAATCATAGTATATCGCCGGCTGCCCTCTAGCGCACTTGGCCAACTTCCTCTAATGATTGTGGCAATTGTTCTCCGGTTTGGATTGACATTGAAACCCCATTTCTATGCTTATCATACCTAACCCCTGGCTGACTACTCTATTGGGCCTTACACAGGAACTAACCACGTTTTTAGCCCTGCCTATTCTCGCCTCCCACCAAACTACACTGCCCTGTTTTCACAGTCCCTTCGGCGATTTTAACTGGAATGGCTAGAGAGGGTTCCTTTATCATCCACCACAGGATTTCCGCTCCTCCCTGGACTCCATACATAGTGCGGCTTCCTCTAACACCACCCGGAGCATATGGTCATTTTTAGACAACCAATTTTTCGTCATTGCTTACACTAAATTTTGCCTTGGGCTGAGTACTGGAGGAGAGGCCATATTTTTGGCTAGGGCTTTCCACCTGCCATAATGCCATAGCACCTGTATTACGGTTTCAAACTCGTCCTAATCGTTATGACACCGTGTCTGGTGCCATGATTAGGAAAACCACTTAAGGATTACTGCGGGGTGTTATAATTCCTCAGTGTCTTGGGGGGGGGCCAACAAATTAACGTTGCTTGCCGCAATTTCAGAAGCTATATGCGCAGATTCACATGGACTTGCTTGGGTAATTTCCCCAAACGACACGCACTTACCGAGAACACAGGGTACATTGTTCCCACTCGGCGAACTGGTAATTCTCCTCTTCAACCAGAACTACGTTAGGGTACCCGTAGTGGCAAATATCGCATGGGTCTGATATCGAGCGGCTGTGGTCTACTTGTACTCACGGCAATTCACGAGGCCGCTTAGATACCTGACTTCTTCGATTTCGATGTTTTCAATTGTATTACTTTATACTGCAGCCTTACGTACTGTCGGCACACCCATGCTGCTTTGCCTCTGCAGCTCATGCTTAGCGATATCAGGTATTTTGCCTTATAAAGGCCTCCTAGGTGAAGTGTCCAGAAACATTTCCGAATCAGCAACAGGCAACTGGTGACACTGTGATGCTTGAACGTTGAGGTGCGTATTATATTGCCACATGGCAGCAACTGCTGACTAAGAAAAATACAAAAACTATTGGGGGTCAAACCCCTCGTCATTGCATTTGGAACGCGAAAACATCTCAGGATAGCATCCTTCCTTAAAATGCTTTGCAAACTGGGGCCACCTAAGGCGAGCCGGCGGTGGCCAAAGGGGCAAGGTCGTGGCGTTTGTACGTATAGGTAGAAGGTTCGAATCCTTCCACCACCGGTGGACTTCCCCACTTGGTAGCCCTCTGCTGGCCGCGGCCCTCTTCATGAAAATTGATGTACATTGGCGTTTCATTATCAAAAATGAGGTAAAAGAAAAAAGCAGAAAACGACCTGG
This sequence comes from Fasciolopsis buskii, assembly GCA_008360955.1. Classification (NCBI taxonomy): domain Eukaryota; kingdom Metazoa; phylum Platyhelminthes; class Trematoda; order Plagiorchiida; family Fasciolidae; genus Fasciolopsis; species Fasciolopsis buskii. The sequence goes on along the minus strand of LUCM01009855.1, from coordinate 90,257 downwards.
AAATCCTCGTTGTTCCCATAAGTATTCAAAGCCTATGCTTTATGGCATTTGCATCGCCAACGGTGAAAAAGCTGCTAAACCGTTTCCGGACGTAGTCGTACATCTCACAACCATTACTAAAAGTCACAATTAACTCTTTGATTTGGCCAACCTATCTCCTGGTTAACCTCCGATTTCTGGCATAATTCTTAGCATCAAGGGCATAAACGTCCTAATTATGCTGCACATTGAACTTGACTAATTTGTGCCGAAAATTTGAAGCCCACACATTCACGGGAGTGCCGCGAAACAGATTAAATTTTGATTGTAAAACTTGCCTTGAGAAAGACTACCCACGGTAGCCGAAACGTTGGCGCATTACATCTACCAACAACGCTGTGTTATTAATATTATATCATTCACAATAAAAACCAATACATGGCGCATCGATTTTTCGATACACTCCTTACGTCGTTTGGTCCGGAGATTAAATTGCATTCAGCAGAAGGTTACAACTCAACATGCGCCGGCAGTCCCAGGTCAGCGGGAATGGAGGCATCAAAATTTTACTGCATGATAAACTGTTCTCAGATGAGCACCTGGCTGAGTCCCAAGTCAGCTTGTTTCATACTCACTGGTGCAAATATAAAAAGATTAAATAGTACGCCTCCGGAGAACACTAGACCCGCGTTCAAAAACCTTAAAAGTAGGATACGAAAATTGAACCATATCTCGGATAGGAAAACCATGCCATCAACCACCAGAGCAGCGAAATCCGAATCGGCAGTCAGTGCAACCAACAGGGCACAGCTGCACCAGCGAAAGGCGACAAAATTTTCATGCGGTTTTCAAGAGATCTGAGACAAATCGCTGATCAGTAAGAAACAAAAAAGGCGATATTTATGGAACCTCTGAGGGAGTACAAGAAATTCTACGTATACCCGCAATAACATCGCCGATGACAAGCATCAGACAAGACACCATACGGCGGGGATTGGGCTTCAAAAATCACGAACAAGGAACTGAATTGACCAGAATCTCACTTGAATCGTTAAGATAGTGAATGGACAAATAGTGCGCTTGAGAATCACATGATGAGTCGTTGGAAGATTTTCCTCGCTCAGGAGATTCTAACCTGTAGAACCGACTGTCCTAATACAAATTTCGTATTACGTTTCCTCGCCCTCAACCTTTGCGTCACCCTGACTCGCCTCGGTACAGTTGCAATGCGGTAGCCCGAACACTTGACCGGTACAAAGAAAAGACAGTTGGAAGTGGTAGCGGGTTGAGTGTATTTCGATAGGAGCGTGCGAGCGAGGCGTGCGAGCGAGGCGTGCGTGAGTAACGCGCGAATGGCTACCGCGCTTGGCGGCCAGCTTTTGGTTGAACAAGTTATCCGGAAGAACAACTCCAGATTCCACTACAAACCTTCAGAAAGGGGACACAAGGACCGAAGATAATGTTTTCTCTTCTCAGTGGCATGTCTTGCATGAGGACAGAAGTATATCGAGTACGCACTCCCGAAGAACGAAAATGATCGTATGCTGTCGTATCCGAAACATACTACTGAAGCGAATTGAACTGAATTTCCGGCGCAAATTTGAGGTGTACATAGCAGCTTGCCGGGGTCTTCCGGGCGTGTGCGTCCATCCTATAGTTCGTGCGCATTTCGACTGATCTCAGCCTAAAGGATATCCTTAAATCAAGAAGAAAATACAAGACCCGGAATATACGGGATTAGCCTGCGAGCTACTTCAACGCTACAGGAATGAGTGCCAAAGACTACACTGCAGGATCACAGGAGTAAGTAGACAGCTTGCCTTGTGTCTTCTCTGTCGTTCCGCAAGAGCCACCGTGAGATTTTTAATCCGTTTCCCCGCATGTTCCTCACGGCAAACTGTATCTCTAGAGTAAATTATATTTGGAATGCTTAGAGTGAAAACGTCTTCAAGAGGGTGTTAGGCATGCCACCACCGCCACCTTAAGAACGCTTCTCGTCACAATTATCCCTCCCGCCACTCTGGTAAATTCTGCGCATTTTGTTGTGCCGCCGTTAGTATAATAGTTCTAGAGGTTATTCTTTCGTATTTCCAAATGCATACTAAAATTGAGAAACAATGTGAGGAACAAGCTCAATTGCAGTTATTCTTAATCATGCTACTACATAACATTACAAATGATTTGCCATAAATGAGGGGGGAATTATAGGTTGCAGTTGTAGTTTCCAATATGTCCACCATTGTGTGCATGTGTATTTGTGCACGTGTGTGAAACGGGTGGCGGTCGAAATTATAGGTTGGAGGAATGCTATTCACATCCGTGACCCAGGTCTATGAATCTTGCTAAATCCGTTCTGTCTTCACCTGTCGTCTTCACGGCTGTAAAGGTGGGACATGCTACTTGGCTCACCGTTGCTAGGTCATTTATATAAGGAATGAATAATGGCAATCGTATCGTCACTTTCTGTCGGATTACAATAATTGAAATAGTGTATTTGTATGGTCAGACTATCCCGTGTGTTGGTTGCTACGGCATTTCCCCCCCGCCTTCTGTTGATCCACCGCTTGTCCCTCTTGTATATTCACCCTTTCTATAGGAACATGTAACCTCGAAGAAAAACCATCGACCAGTGGGCCCTGCCCTGCTGTCTAACGCTGGACGATCATCATAAAAAAGTAGCCGGGGCCCCAGGACCTACTCTTGAGGAACTCCGCTGGTTGCGCTACGCTACCCAGAACTTCCATTGCCTACCTGAAGATTGAGCGTCCTGTCACTTACGGATGTCCTCATCCGATTTTATAGTCCCGTTTGTAACCCAACCCTTCCCAGCTTGTACATTAGCAAACGGTGGCTAACCGAGTCGAAGACCTTACTAGAACCAAGTTGGCAATCTCCAACGCTCTTTTATTCATCCAGCTCATCATTTTACTCATCCATAAAGCTAAACAGATTCAAGAGACACGATCCACCCTTCGGGAACCCCTGTTGGACCCTGTGCAGCAGTCCTTGCTTCGTCAGATACTTGCACATGCTTCCTAATCAAATTTTGTAAATATACACAAATTACACAAGCCAGACTGCCCCAAAGGTACTCACCAGCGTGCGGTCGCTGACCACATTGGTGAATAGATAACTCGGTTGCTAACTTCCAGTCTTCGGACAGCCTGAGTCAGGTCGACCCTATCGCAGTTAGCTACAGTTGGCGCGGTTCTGTCCAGAACTGTAGATCCCACTGGACCACGTACGTCGATTTTGACCATGCGTTAATTTTAATGTGATTTTGCTGCAGCTCAACGGCCATCGATGCAGGCCACAAATCCGATTGACTGTCGAACGTCGGTGTGATTCGGCGGTTCGAAACGTCTATGAACGGAAACTATCTGAGGAACTAAGAGCTCCAACGAGCAGCATTGTGGACGAGCAGTGGGGTCAAATTAAACAGGCTGTGCGTTTTGCAGCAGATTTCGCTTGTGGTCCTAGATCTAGCGTTCATCAAAGACACTGGATCTCGCAAGGGTCGCTGGGTCTAATTGAGCAGAAATGCCAGCTGCCCAACTGCAAGGAAGTAAATCAGGTGCGTCGACAGTTGCAGCGTCAGTTGACCATAAGCCTCGAGAAAGACCATGAAAACTGGTGGGTTAAGGTAGCAGAAGAGATGGAAGCAGCGGCCGCTTCAGGTAACAGTCAAAGACTGTTTTAAACTTTATACGCGACAAGGCGGTGAGCGGAGCGAACGCTCGGTTAGTGAAGTCGTGTGCGATAGGACTGAGAAAGTTAAATCATGGTAGTACAGGAAAGACTGGCCGTTAGGCCACAGCATTTTAAGGATCAGATTTAAGCTGGCCAGATGCTAAGTAATTTAGTCCGACGTCTGGTGCTGCGATCCATTTGGGGAGGCACACTTGATCCTCCAACGAAGTGGAAGTGAGCGAATATCGCTTCTGGAAGGGGAAAGGGCGCGGTCTCGGAGACCTTCGCCTAGTTTTCTTTTCAAATTGGGTGGAAGTGCTGATGAAATCACTACTTGCGTGCTGTGATATTGGAAGGAGGACCGTATTCCGTAGTGTGGGGCAAATTCAGCTGATGTATGCCCATCTCCCAAGAAGGCACACGGGGAGTGACTGCGGCTAAGTCAGTTCGTGGGATTAGTTAATTCCGATAGTTCTAAGGTGTTAGTCTTTTGATAATGCTTGCGCCGTTGAGCTCCGATTCGCGAGGAGTAATGTCCGGCGAACAAGCAGGCCGGATTTCGGCCGGTCGAGGTGCATCGACCAATTATTCACTCTTCGACAGATACTAGAAACGCGCCGCACGCACCGCCAACCTACGGTCGTAGTCTTTCTTGACTTGAAAGACGCTTAGACTAGGTCGATCGGACAGCACTATTCAGTGCTCTCCTCCGAAAGGGTGTGCCAACGAAGTTCGTAAACCTGTTGCGAGCATTGTACTTGCATGCCTGTGGTCGCGTTAGGGTATACGGTGAATTATCAACTTCATTCGAAACGGCTAGTGGCGTTCGACAAGGGTGTCCCATCTGTCCATTCTCGTTAGACTCTGTCATGGACGAGGTGGTGGAAGATGCCTTCCGAGGTCTCGAGGATGTAGGAGTCGGACTGGGAAATGGAGGGTAGCTATGTGACCTAGATTACACAGATTACGCCGTGCCTTTTCGAGTCTACGGACCATAAACAACGTGTACTAGACAGACTCTCGAGATCGGTTGCTTGGTTCGCCATGTGATTCGCATCTTCAAAGTGCAAATTGGTGTTACAGGACTGGACGACAGTAGTCCCGAACTTGATATTGGATGGAGAGGAAATAACGACTGTGGACCGTTTCACCTACTTTGGTAGCTGCGTGTCGAATGATGTTTGCTCGGCCTTGGAGGTAAACACGCGTATGTCAAAGACTCGAGCAGCTTACGTTGGACTGAAGCACTTGTGGCGTCGGCCGGACATTTCACTCAAACTGAAAGGTCGTGTATACGGTGCCGCAGTGCGCTCAGTCGTGCTGTACAGTTGCGAGACATGGAGTATGCGTGTGGGAGATGTTCGTTGGTTGGAGGTTTTCGATCACCGGTGTCTACGTAGTATGGCTAGGATTGGATGGAGTGACCGGGTGAGTAATGTGGAGGTCTGGAATCTAGTATTAGGTGCCGATTCGGAGAATACCTTGTTTCAGCGTATGAAACTTATTACACTACGCTGGTTGATTCATGCGTTGAGTTGCGTATGGCGAACACTCCTCTGCCATGTCGTGTCCTATTTTGTGTTCCTCCCAATGAATGGAAGAAGGCACGCGGAAGGCAATAGATGACGTGGCAACGTGGAATGAGAAAGTGCGCAGCGAACGTATTTAAAATCGAAGTAGGTGTCTCACGTCTTCTTGGTTGGAGTGCAAAAGACTCGTCAACTAGTTGGCTGGAGACACTGAAGGATATGACAGTGAACCGTGAACAGTGGCCATTGTGTTGTCATTTTCTGCCGAATCAGAATGATTGAAAGAATGCGGTTGCACAGTTAGACTGTTCCATGTGTTGGCTGCAGAAGCACCTTATCTTTTCCCGCCTGTGTTAGCCCACTCTTTGTTCCCTTTGGATATTCACTCTTTTTATAGAAACGTGTAACTCTGGGGAAAAGGCGGCGGTCAATGAGGCTTGCCTTGTTGTTTAACGATGAACGATAATGACAACGATTAATCCGATGAGTTGTTCTACCATCATTTGAATGCCTTGTCAGATGTCTTCTGGGTTGCGGGAACCGCCTACTGTTTATTGTCAAATAGATTGATCAGCCTGTCGTAATTTACACAGCTCTGGTCCGTGTCGAATTTTCTGAGAATGTGATATGCCGAGGCATCGTCTACGCCTCTTCGGCCATCCCAATCATCTGCTGTGATCAGGATTTCTCTTTTGGGGATGCGGTTCGCTGCTGTTTAAAGACTCGTAGAACTCGTCCTCTACACTACTGTCAGAAGGGAGAGCTGGGGCGTAGATCGCAACAATGGTAAGTTCGATGGGTTGGCTCTTCAGTTGCGCCACAGCGATTCTCGATGTCATCGGTCCCCAGGAGCAGGGCAAAATTGGCGCGGTGACTTACAGTTACTGCTGCTTCCTGTTGACCTGAAATTTCCAAGCCACTCTGATAGAACCACCAGTGCTATCCCCGCCGGGAACTTTGATGTTATGACTTGCAGTACCGCCAAGTCTGACTTCGGATAAACAGACTCTTGATAGTCGTGCGCAGTCACAACTTGACTTCTGATGTCTGAAAGGGTTCTCACACTCTGTCATCCGCTATGCTTTCTTGCCACCCTGGCAACTGTAAGAGTAGAGGGCTCGCCACTTTCCGGGGCATCTTATCAGAGATAACAGATGTACTAGAAGACATAATTATGAAGTTCTATTGGTGTTTGGTACGATTCAGTTCACTTTAGACAACCATTAACCTTGCACCAACATGCTCTGCCTATGGTTATTACCTCACAGTATAATCTCCTCTAACAGAAAAGGAACAGTGAATAGGGAAAGATCGATTGCAAAATATTAGTTGAAGAAATTTACAGAAGAAAAGAATTCGAATGCAAGAGCGCCATCAATTGCGATACTGAGCCATATCACGTATTGTCTTCAGCCATTCCTTCGGTAAATCTCATGGACCCCTACCTGGTAATCTGATTGCACCTACACGGGCCAGTCCACTGATCATCTACTGGCCATCTGAAATCATCTTACGGCCATTGCCTCCCTCGAAGAACAGCGTGCAGCGAGACAGGTACTCGTTTTGTGGGCATTGGCAAAATGCCCCAGCCACCGTGACCTATTATGACTCAGTGCCTGTATCTGTTCTGAAGACTGGAACCTATGAACCAATACCTTACGCCTAACATCTGAGTTACTCATCATATTTCTACTAATACTGCGAAGACAGTAGTCTTTAAACATCGAAAATCTTCGCATATTTTTTGCATTCAACGGCCACGCTTCGGAGCCGTAGTGCAATACTGATCACACTGCCGCCATGTATGCTGTACCTCTTATCGATAAGTGGATATCACGCCGACACCACAAATGCATCAGATAAGCAACAACAGCATTTGGCCTTTTATATGCGCGAAGGAATTTCATTCGATATACGGTCGCCAAATGAGATACAACTGCCTAAGTAATTAAATTTCTCCTCCTCATCTAGTTGCACCCTTGTAGTAACAAGGTTCGGTTTTGAGCCACTCCAGTACTACTGCAATAGCATTTTACGCTTCGAAGGTGCAAAGCACATATCACACATACCTACACTATCGTTTAGACGATCGAGGAGAACCTGCAACTTACTTGGATTTTTATTCAGTAGCCCAACATCGTCGGCATGTTCTAAATCAGACAGGTTCCCTTCTGTCATCGCCACTGCTCGTAACGCCCAATGACTCGCGCACATGTTACTCTCCTTTTTCCGTGTTTCAAGACGGGTCAGGTGGATAGTTTACCACTACATCACAGACTTTGGGCCCTTTCAAAGTGCAACAAACGCAACCGCCGACCAAACGACACCAAGCCATCACCTGGCTTGTATTCACAAGCAACAAGGCAACCAGACTCAGAGCCGCCAGCACAGCAGGCACGCCTGCAAGCACAACAAGCCGCCGTCTCCGCCGCACCGCACAGAACCGAAGCAGTCGGCTATTACACCCAAAGCACAATAAATTGTACAACAGGCTACCTGTCATCCCGACCTAGCAGGACCACAAGGACCCTACCAGGCTGGTTTAACCACAACAGCCGGACGGCAACGCGGGTCGTGGTGAACACTCTGAGAAAGTGCACTGGTTAGCGGGTTCGTCATTAACCGGGCGCACAACACTTGATAAGTGATTCGCGCACCCCCGCCGAAGCGGGGACCTGCAGCTAAGCAGACCCGATAACACAACCCACATGACCAAGATCATGCCAATCTCACCAGCTGAATCCTCAGAGCTTGCAGTTCAACTCCACCTGTTTACCTCTGAACGGTTTCACGCACTGTTTACTCTCTCTTCAAAGTACTTTTCAACTTTCCCTCACGGTACTTGTTCGCTATCGGACTCGTGCAAGTGGACCTACAAAAACGGGAAAAGACAAGAATGCTGCTGTGGCCAACACACGGAACACAGCCTAACTGTACAAATACACTCTTTCAATCATTCTGATTCGATAGAAAATGACAACACGATCGCCACCGTTCGCGGTTCATTGCCAAATCCTTCAGTGTATCCAGCCAGCCAGTTGGCAGATCTTTCGGACCCCAATCACGAAGACGTGAAACACCTACTTTACCAGCGTAGTCTGCTAAGTTTCATACGCTGAGTTAATGTGTTTTCAAAACTGGCCCCTAACACTAGATTCCTCACGTTTACATTAGTCCCCCTTCACTCCATCCAGTCTTGGGGAATCTACTTGGCTTACGCTTGGCATCCGTGGACCAGTTTTTGTAATCATTCGTTGAAGGTCGCGCGAATATTTCGGCTCATGGCAACTTCTTCCATTTTCCTACACTTTCTTACCCACCATTGCTCTCAGTCATTTCTCAAACTCTTGGGATATACGCACTCCATTGTATGTTGCATCTGGAGGGACGTGTTTGCGAGCATGTAACAGTTCATCTGAAGTCTATGATATCAATCGATTCTGGGTTTTTTTGTGGGAAGGAGCCTTGTGTGGCAGTTACTACTGAGTACAGAGCTTCGTTGATTTCCTCCCCGTATTCACTCAATCCATGGGCATTTTGTTGGGGTGACAACCGTATTGAGAATTTATACTGTCGGTTATTATCGTCTGAAGTCAGCTGTGCCGAAAAGTGGCTTTCATGCTGTCGTGGTCACAATCAGGCGACAACTGCCACAAGGGACTCCAGGCCGAGCGAGCTTCAGAAACGTTGGATAACCTCGAGTTCAGTTGGATGTTCTTGGACTCGTCCTTTGGAATGCCACAAGCAGTGGGCTGCGGAAGTCCATGGGACGTCAACTGACTAAGAGCTTGAGAAGCGACCGCGAGCCGTGATAAAGGGGAACATGCTAGGTAATGGAAAAGCTATGGGTGTTGACAGTAGTTGCAACCCTTACCAATTGATTAAGAATACTATACCACGGAAACAACGTGTAAGCGAAATGGCCAGAGAATCTGACTACTCATGGATTTACTTAGCAGCGTCCGCTGGATCCCTTGGCGGGACACAAGAGAGCAGTTTAGTTTTCCCAGCGTCACTTGTGCCTCCAGGTGATCAATTGGATTTACCGGAGGTGGCCGGGTGTATTAAGCGTCTGTCCTTGGAAAGGTCAGATGTTCGAGTTTCATGTGTGTCGGTCGTTTTAATGACACAGTAATTCAATATCGTTCGGCACATTATCTCACCTGACCTTTTGGGGCCTTATCTGATTCTGTCACTTCAGGTTTCGGTGCCACGGTTGCTTTTCTCCCCCTCTGCTTAATGGGCTCTAGGGGCTATGGGGAATGCTCTTTCCACTGCACCTATGTGTGAACCATGTCATAAAAAAGATACCAGCCTTCCAACACGTATTAAGGTCACCAAAAAGATGGATGTTCTTAAAACGCATAAAGCAACTGGACTAGATTGGGTATCCCCACGTATCCTCAAGTATGGTGGCGAAATGTTGACATTGGAGTTAACAAAACTCATGGGATCAATCTGGGTAAAAGAACAGTTTCCTAAGAACCGGCGTGAGTTGGTGGTTGTACCGATTTACGAGAAAGATGGTAGATGTTTATGTGAAAATCAGAGAAATTGGTGCAGTAATTGTCCCATCCAAGCTGCTCGCCGGAGTTATTTTCCGTTGATTGTGTTGCATACGCGAAAGATGTATTCGCGAGAACTAGTCGGCTTTCCGACTCGTTCGGGGTTGTATTGGCCAAATCTTCGCTGAGATAAGTTTTGAAACATAAACATTTCTTTCATGCACCCACGATCTCCGTCATTTAAGATACAAAAGCGGCGTTCGATTCAGTCTATCCTTCAGTTCCATGACGTTTCCCTCATTGGAAGGTGTGCCAGAAAAAATCATTTCAGCCTCTTTATTCGAACAGGCGGAGCTGAATTCCTGCTTCCGGCTATCTTTGACCGCAGTTCACCAAGAGGTATGGTGTTCGTTAGGATTGACCACTTTCATTCTTTTAATTCAACTTCGTATTTGAGATAATATTGGAAATCGCCCTATCCTCATGGAAATAATAACATTTACTCAGAGAAGAAAGTGTCTGACTTGGGATATGCGGACGACGTTGTTCAATTGAGTGAAGACCTAAATAAGTTGCAGATTTTTTCGATCGTCCTGACAAAATTGTAAGCATGTTGGGTTTGCGTTTTGCACTTTCGAAGTATAAAATGCAGTTGCACTACTGAATTGGCTCGAAGCCGAATCTCGTTCTTGAGAGCAGCGGAAAAACGGTGATTTATTTATCTGGATAGTGGTCTCTCATCAGGTGCCCGTATGTCAGAAAACCTGTCTTCGCGCTCATAGAAGGCTTGTTTAGCATTCATAAATCTGAGGTTCTTGCTCCGCCGGCGTGAAATCCGGTTATCGATCAAATTCGTAGTATTGGTAGGATACGGTGAGGGAATTTTGTAACTCAGAGGTTAGGCGTAAGGTGCTTGACGCTGCAATTTATTCTTTAGAGTAGACACTGACTTGGAGTAAATCAAGGTTATTGGGATATGTTTTGCGCATGTTCACAGAAAGACTGTCCTGTTGTGCAATGTTCTCCGATGGGTCTGTGTGTTCAGTCAATAATATGGAAAACAGGTGTGATGACTTCTTTAGGACCAGTTACGGCGTGTGAGACCTATCCCTGGCGGCGGTTGGGGACAATAAGTGATTTGGGTCGACCGTACAGTCAGTGGTGTTCCTTAAATCACAGTCTTTCATTTTTTTATGCTCTTCTTCAACTTATCACCTTCCAGTCGATATTTCACTATTGCTGATTCTGTTTTGGGTAGATGGTGCTTTTAGGTATCCTCCAAGATTGAGGGTTGTAAAACGGATTTGAACTGGACCTGCACGTTTCATGTGGTCATTTTAAAGGTAAATCGAGGACGAAGAACAGCATCAGTCAGTGAGACGTGGATGCTTGCCGGAATAAAGTGCAAAACAGGTGGCACAGAATGTCCCTCAGAGATTACCACTACTACGACTGACTGAAGTGCCCGATGAATTTGAGAATATTGGGTGGTAAATAGAGTGATGTGAATCTTTTGGGATACAAACAGTTGCGTACGAATGAAGGTCATTTTTGTGCTTTTCTGGAGAACTCAATTCAGTCGCAGTAACGTCGGTCGCATTCATTGCTGTTTACTTTGTGGGCTACTCGATTACCCGACCCAATGACCTTTGCACAACTAACGACAATTTGCAAAACAGCGGAGTTATTCCAGTGGTGGTCGCCAGTGGCTTATGCACCTCTTCTAGAGCACTTTGTCCGTCCGGTGGAGCGCAACAAGTGGCCGTGGTTTCATTTTTGTAGCGGGCCACACTCGCAGTGTCGCTCTACCGACTACAAACTCTTGTGCTATTTCTTCAGACGGGACGCTTGTCAGGCAAAAATGCTTCATGTTCTTGATGTTTCCGCTGCTTGTCTGCGTCCGCTTATTCAGTAGTTCCGGATCCATCTTATTCACGATTAATAATTGCTAATATTGGCCGCTGTAATTTTTCCCGTAACCCAGAGGCGGACCCAGTCTCATGCAACTCTGCCCTGACTCTCGACTAGGACTTAGACTGGCTAGGCCCAAATGATATTGGATTATGCCCTTCCCACAGCACTGTGTATTTAATGAAACACTGTGGTTTGAATTTAACTGTTTTCTTGATGTAATCCTCGAGTGATTGGTGACGGTCAACTTGGTTACTCTTACTTCACTCCAAAAATATCATAGGTTCGAATCCTGAGCCTGCCAACTACCGTGATGATAAGTGGCGATTCATCCTAGTTAGGCTGTACTATACCATTGAAACGTGGACGTCAATGGGTGATGTGGCCTCGTGGATTGAGAAAACTTACAACAAGCTGTGGTATAGTAAGTGCAAATGGTGTCCATAAACCAGTTGAATAGAAAAATTAAAGAATTTAGCAACAAGCCATGGACAGTAATCATGGGAAGACAGGGATTCAAATGACGTACGTCTGTACAGTTAGAGTATGTTGGCGCATGAAGTGCTGTTTCGTCTTCCCGTTCCCCTGTTCACTTTACTTATCCATTCTTTCTGTTTCAACGTGTAACTCGGTGGGAAAGACATCGGTCAGTGGGGATCGCCCTGCTGTTCAGCGCTCGAGAATGATAATATTTTCGGTTTTGATACACAACAGTTATTTGTATTTGAATCGGAATTAAAAATGTTCGTAAAGTTCGTCGTTTTCTGTCTGAATTCTACTTGTCTGTAGCTGTCCAAATTCATGCGTACATCCGTTAATCTTGATCGTGACGAAAAAATTTCCATTTTACCTTTCAGCACAGTTCCCTCGATGCCATCTGCTTTCTACGACTACACGAAAGTCCTGTGCCAGTCATTTTTATTTTATAGCCTAGGCGAGGAAGAACGCAATAGAATTTCGCGAATTTTGCCGTCTCCCAGTGAAGAATTCTGTCTTGATAAGTCAGAAAATAAGGAACTGGTCGATGTCCTCATGATGCTTGCCAGTGAAATTGATACGCGGTTTACCCAACCCTCAACTGTAGATAAAACGATTGGAGAACTGGGTCTTTCCAATGAAAATCTTGACCGGGTCCGAGATGTATATATGGAAGTGGTTAACGTGATGTTTCGCAAAATGAACTGGGGTCGAATTGTAGCTATGTTGGCTTTCCTTCGCATGTTGTCAGTACATCTTCTCAAGCGTGACAGAGTAAGCGACGTGGATGTCCTCATCGAAAGCACTGCCAAATACTGTGATGAACGGCTAAGGTTTTGGATCCAAATGCACGGTGGTTGGGTACGTTTTTTCTGTTTATGCTCTTAACACTTGCCGTCTCTTCCGTTCCCTATTTCTAACGTGTTAAAGACACACCTTGTTTTTGCACTGTCATTGCTACTCGACCGTGTACGGCATCTTTCGCCCAGAAGAATTTCATTCTGCACGAAGCCTATTAGTCTTGCGATACAATCATTCACACTTGTCTTTTTCTACTGATGTTTCTCGACTGAGGACGGTAAGTGACGTGTGTTTGTAAGCAAGCCCCACACTTGGCTACAATCGTGTCAGCAATATTGGGTCTAAGAGTAGGATTGCGAGGTATGAACGCTGGACTTCAGCAAGCACTATATATGAGTAAGTCGACTTTGAGTCTCCAGGATAAACGTTGGGATGATCACCGCTTGACCGTCGCTGATCAAGGAGATCAAGCATGCCATCCCAAAAAGCGCTTAAGCTCGAGTCCCAGTTCCGCTGCTCACTTTGGTGGTAGATTGCAATTTGCTGTCACCCTCTGACCCAGTGAGTCCTTATGGGGTTCTACGCTTCTTCGCGTCAGGGTTGTCGGTCCGTTGGGTCCTTGTGATTGTGGACCATGTCCTTCCACTACACCCATGCTCCAAACATATCAAAGGAAATAAAATTTCAATATTCGGTCAGTAAGTCAGGATAGAGAACCAGCTAGGCCTGCTTTTTAGGTCTTATTTTACTTGACTAACGATCTTAGCTGCTGAAAACCAGATTGGCCTTTACTGCTTTGGAATGCTATTGACGCCGGCGGGCCGTTAGACAATCGGTCTAAAGTCGAGTTGAATCTTCAGAAGTAAGATCGGTCCTAAAGTTCAATCTTTGAAAGAAGAGCTAGGTTTAAAAGTTTGGTGACTGATGATGGCCAAGTGGAATAAGCGTTTGTCACTCCAGAAAGGTCAAATTTTCTAGTCCCACGTCCACCGACCACTCGTGGCAGACGGTAGTTCGTTGTTTTCGGGCTCGTTATCGCGCCTGAAATCTTATGTAGTTCTATGCGACTCCAAGTTTACACTGTCAAGGTTGCCGTTCCCCGCATTTATTGGAGGACCCCAGCGACTATGAAGTAACGCCTCTTCTACCACACTCATGCGCGGTGCATGTAATAAAAACGTGCGCGTGTGCAGATCGCGCCCGGTGTCGCTGTACCCAATTCTCCGAAACGCGTAGTGATTGGGAAGAAAGTTAGAGATGGTCAGTCCATGAAAGCAAAAAAATTATCACAGAAAAACAAACCAATGAACTGCCCCGAGTAGGTCCATTAAAACGGGATCTCCCACGCTGATTTGAGACGTTACATGATATGACCAGCTGTTTCAGTCAAGGACATAGTTGCATTCAAAACTTTTTGACCGATGTTTCTTATCTCTGCTTCTCTATGGTGGGTACTGCAATGCGGTGTAGCATCTAAAGGTAAAACTGAATTGAACTGGTAGCTGGAACCATAAAGACTAAACGATTAGCATAAACATCAGTCAAACAATGGCTGTACAACAACACTAACACCGACAACTCTTTGTCGGCTTGACATACTGGGCTTCTTTTTGACTTCCGGATTGGAGTCCACGATATCCAGCCGCCGGATGAGTAGAAACTTGAGGTAATTCCGTCATTAGAGTATTGCAGAAAACAAAGGAAAAAATAGTGCGACCTCGATGATTTTATACTGCTAAGATAGGTTCAGTTTCGATATGCTTTCCTTAGGAGTATTTCTGTTCGAACTTGTTTTATGAAAGGCGAGCAATTAACGAACAGATTATGCAAGGAACTCTGTAAACATCGGGCATCATTGTCAACTATGCATCGAATAGTTTCGCAGTCATTTGTGTCGTCTGTGCACAAAAATAGGTTTCTCAGTTTTACAAGCTACAACCATCCTTAGCATTTATAATGCGGGTTGGAGCAAACATTTCTTTGCTAGAATTATATCGTCGGACAAAATTCACACTAGGCTATACTAATTCCCCTGGTTAAATTTATCTATTCATGCACACTTTTCCTACATGCTTGTTTATTAAGCCCTATTTTTGAATTGTTCGAACAGCCCGAAGTAAATCACCGATGACTATAGACTGTTAGACAATAGGTCGTTCCGTAGAGCCTTGCGACGTCCCCAGGACCCGATTAGAGTCAAGTGGTTGGTAATAGGCTGCAAATTTGATGATGACGTACCGTCGATACAAATTAATGCGCGGCTTAAGTCACATAATGATAAATGTCAAAATAACCATGGAGGTAAAGAGTTTTCAAAAGAATACAATTTAGTTGCTTTCCTCTCCTGCGATATCGATAAGTTTTGGTTTGAACACTAAATATGATTCGCTCATCCGGCATCTGACTTTTTCTGTGTTCATTTTATTCAGCATGGCCTGGTAGATTTCTTCCGTCAAGGTTCACAACGGTCGGAAAATTTGCAACCCAGCAAATCGGAATGCACAACAGATTCCGCGCCAGCATTTCGCCAATCCTTTGGTTCGTTCGCCATGGCAGCTGCAACTGGAGCAGTAGGTGCAATCGGTTTGGCTGGTCTTTGTGCCCTGTGGTCTCTGCGGCGATGAATCAATCACTAGAGTAGACTGCGATTTTGTCCATACGCATTTGCTCGTGTGTCTGAGGCAGCTCCTGTCACTTCTGTTCAGACCCCCAACGCCGATGGCTGATTGCCTCTGAAGGATGCGGATTTCTGTTCTCCGTATGTGATTCCTCGTCAGTCGCTTTGGCCGTGGCCTTGGCGATCCTGTGATCCATTTTCTTGCCATCTTGTCGTTTTCGGTGCCGTATGAATACAACAGCGCGCCCGGCCCATTGGGCCTCATCATTCAGTTGTTTTTTTTTATTCTGAAATTTTATTTTCCGATCTACTTCTTGATTGTTCTGTCGGTGTTTCTGTCGTTCATTATCCAATGGTGGTCTTTTGGTAACCAGTTGAGGTTGTTACTTTGTAAAGTGATGCAGACTGATTCGTAATCAGGCCACGTGAGGCGTATACGACTAGTAGACCTCGTGTTTGCTTCCAGGAATTATCAATTTAACGTTGCGCAGTGTATTAAAAAGGTTGACTTGCTTTATCCTATTCTCGGGGTGGTCAACAGCCCTAAGCAACTGTTATCCAATCGGCGGTAGCCACCAGATAACTGCCAGTATTTATCAAATCATTATCGGTGTCTGCTTGTCGATTTACGGATACTTCGAACTCAGGTTCACAAGAATGACAATCAAGTTTTGCCCTCTCTTCTCAAGATCTGCAAGCGTAAAAATATACAGGTTTGCTATTGTTAATTCCTTTCCTTTGGGATTAGATGGACTGCTTTCGGCAACGGAACCTGACGCAAAGTCTGGGATCCAACGCACTAAAAAATGGGACTGTCTGCGGATACGGTACCATTGACATAAATCAGTTAATCAATTGTTAGAAACTACATGCAATGATTCATGAGGTTTCTTGAACAAGGCAATCGTCAAAACACTTCCAGTTGCAGTTGTGTACCGGGGAAAGGCAGCGGTTGATTGTGTCAAGGTGCACCTTCTAATAGGACAGCCAACTGCTGTGCCAAATTCCTAAATTAACGGGGTAAGCAAAGGTGGCCAAAAATGTGCCCACTAAAATGAAGCCCCGAAGAGAGGAGTCGATCAAGCAGGAGAGCTTAGTGCATATAGATTTGGGACACTGACAAACGTGCGTGCGTATATGAATATGACAGCAATGCTTTTAGGGGCCCTCCGAAACGTTAGGTATGAATAATGGAGTCCGAATCAGGTCACACTGTGGTGTCCCTGTTTTTTTGGTTGACCTACTGCCCCTCAGACTTCACTCTTAGCGCGCAGTCCATAGGTCATCCGGGCATTCTTACAACCAGAAAGCACCAGACTTAATTTTCGCTATCATTAGCGCTCGTCATCATCAAACCCAAGGTTTGAACATGAGCCTTTTCGCATGGTGTGTATGTGTCTTACCAATCCACCCCAGCTCTGGGGTGATCTACATTACTTGGTCGAATTTGTTCAAGTGTAGAGCTCAGTGGTAGCGAACAGTTACTGTCTGTTATCCTTGACCGAATGCCTCCAACCAAGCCAGGTGCTAGTGGTATGATTGGTGAATGCATTGAGAGAGAGAAAGAAGACAAGCATAAGCAAGTAAGGGCAGAATACTTGGTCACATGTGCAAGTGGTATGGGTGTGGATCCGTACATTGGTGGTGCGAGTATCAGTAGTAGTACGACCGATGTGACATAATAGTTGGAGCGTTTGAGAGAGGAGACAATACAAGGGTTGTGGTTGTGGTGACTTTCACGAGTGATATATTTTTAAGTGTTTATTCTCAAACAAGTGAGGCGATAGCCAACGAAAAACAAATATCAGTTGGTTAGTTGGGGCCCGCGTAAGCCGTAGATCATGAGACTAAGAAACGACGAACAATGATCCGAACAAATTAGGTGAATAGCTAGAAAAGGGTCGGAGTTCCCACTCAGAACTCTTGCTGCACAATGTCGGAGACTAGTATTCCATACCGAGCATCAGTGCTTACAAAAAGTACTCCGTAATCATTCAACAGAACACTGAGATGGAATGACTGCTAATTTTCGAGTCTCTCGACAGACGGCCTGGATTGCTTTACAAATTCAGAGGCAAGAAATAAGGTAGGCAGTTGGTTGTTAATGATTTGCGTTACAGCTTTCTCCTCAAAGTATAATAGGCCTCCATCCAGATACCAATGGCTTGCAAACAAAACAGTAAAGATTGGTTGACTTTTGCCTTTTCAATATTTTCCTTATTCCTAGTCATTAAGTGCGTGCTAGATCGTATACTTCTAAAACTAGTGACAGTGCCTGACTTAATGAAACTTTGCATAGTTCTATGCCACTAAGTTTCAGAGTGACGCTTGCGGCTTCTGCCCTCGCGCAGTGCAGCCAGCTCTAGCGGCTATGGGGTATGCCTGTTCCACTACACTCATGCATCAAACATGTCAAAAATGGTTCTTTGTGAGGGTTCGGTGCACGTCTGGGTAGCCGTTTTAAGTCAAGGTCAAAGTTAAGTGTTTTCCCACGATGGCTTCACTACTGGTCATCTTCACTCAAGTTCTGATCTGGATCTTGTTGTCAATATCGAACCTTGGCGATTTTCTGGAATTTCAATGTCTGCATATTGTTTTCTTCCGGCATGTGGATTTCGTTTTCATCTTGGTGCAAACAGCACTCTCATGGCCCCTTCTGGTTGGATTCAGATACTTCGCATTGATGCGGTTCAGCCGTTCATCAGTTAGTGGTCTTTCGGCAAAAGTCTTCATTCCATTCCCAATAAAACTAATCTCACTGCGGAGTTTCACAAATTGACGATGTCTGGGATTGGGATGGGCATTTTCTGATGGCCAATTTATGTTCATTAGGCTACTGGCCGGTGCGATCAGACGTTAACAAATTGAAGGTCGATGATGAAATGTCCAAATCCCCTTGGATGTGACCTGGTAGCCTGGCTGGTAGGGCATATGTGATGCGAATGTCTGGGTTTAAGTCCCATCGAGATGGAAGGCTTTTCGCAATCGGTTCAATTCTCTAATTCGCCAAATCTGCCAAGCCAAATTTCGTAATCACTTCGATTTGATAAGTTTGGGAACTGCATTTTCTGGTCTTCAGACAGTTTCCCCAGGGAGTAGATAAACTGGCCTTGTTTATCCGCTCAGTTTCTTTAATCTCTATAATTTTGGAAATAGATTTACTATAATAATAGTCGACTGAAACGAATGACATTCGTATTCGAAGTATATTTCGGTACATTCAAATAAACCGTTATATCTGTCAGAACAACTGCATCTGCCTTAAAAAAAACTTTTAGGCGCCATCCACGTAAACAAAGAACGGCAAAAGGTCCACACTTTCAAAGTAGTCTTACGTGGTTGGCGATGGGTCAGTGAGTTCAAAGACCGGCGTTGGTCAGGCGGATTAAGTGTTTGTCACCAAAATGTCAGATTTTCGAATGCCATATCCGCCGGTCACTGGTCGTAGATGGCACATCGCTATCGCCTCACCCAATAAGACTTTGTGGTTCTATTCCGCTTTTAGTTTCACGGGCATGATTGCCGGTCTTCCATCCTTCATTGATGGTCATTTGGCACCAGCTTCCGTGCTTAGAAATCCCAAAGATACAAGGCAGATGCCGTTTGCTGATGCGTAAATGTCCGAACATCATTATAAGGAGGTGTTCCTAACACAAGAACAAAGAAATAGCAGAATAACGAACTGGTACTCCACAGATAATAACCCAGGTGACCTTAGAGGGTCTATTCGTTTCAGATGGCCGTATATCCACCCAGACGCAAGGGGCACTTCTACAAATCCCGCAATAACTCATGCGTGTGGTATATTTCCAATCTAATAAAAGCTGAAGTTAAACGCATCGACACTACATTCGCTAGCCAACTACTGAGTGGTAACAATAACCGATTCCTACGGCAAGGCATTCATCTGTTGTGTGGGAAGAAACAAGTGGAATGTTCTGCGGATGTCGACAGCATCAATCGTGCTCTCATCCATCAACATAATCACACCCCAGTAATATTTGGAGCGGATGATGATATGATGACTACAAGTTTTTCTAGGTAAGAGGTGCTTGACCTTCTCTGCACCTTAAAACGACCACAGGGTTTGGTCCTGACAGTCTGCCCTCAGCTTTTTTAAGGCATGGTACTGTGGCTCTGACCGATGCACTTAATTTCCTAATTAGCTCATTATTAACCTTGTCTTTTATCCCTGACTGTTGGAGACCCGTCACTATTCCTGTCAAAAACCGACGGAGAGTGCATTAATTAAGCGGGCTGCACTTAAGCGCCCGCATCCTTCTATGTATCTTCCTGACGATCCTTTTCAGTTTGCCTATAAATCTAGCAGGTCCGATTTGGACGCTATCGCCTCCCTCATTCACCACATTTGTAAGCCCTTAAACGCATCGATGAAATCTGTGCGTTGCGCCTTTCTAGACCATTTGTCAGCATTCGGTTCGGCCCCACGATATCTTCTACTTCACAAACTGGAATCATTTGGTTGTCCCAAACCTTTACTAGTATGGCTCTGATTACTTTACTAACCGAACCCAGTGCACACGAATGGATGGTAAAACTTCAAAACCGTTGGTTAACAACTCAGGTGTGCTACAGGGTGCTGTTCTTTCACCGTTTCTCTTCTCTACGTACATCAGCGACTTATCAACCAGCTCGCCCTGTCATTGCATTGTTATTGGTGAGGGCTCTCACTAATACAAGTCATGTCTAGATTTCAAGTGGCTCTATCGGTTTTATATAGTTTGTTGGGTGTGCCTTGATCGAGTGTGTTGGACTAGCAATCATCAGGAACGGGCTGTTTATGGATCATTTCGCGACTATTCAACCCGCGCAATATTTAATAATTAACGTCAATTTCGACATATTGAATCTCTCGTG
>LUCM01009855.1:37715-50379 GCA_008360955.1 Fasciolopsis buskii | reverse complement strand
GCTTTTTCAATTTCCCTACACTTTCTTACCCACCACTGCTCGCGGTCATTGCTCAAACTCTTTTTCCAATTTATGTCCCAAAGATCTATGCGCTTCATGGTATGTTGTGTCCGGGGGACGTGTTTGCGAACATGTAACAGTTCAACTGAAGTGTAGAATATCAGTCGTTTCTGGGGTTTATGTGGGAAGGAGCCTTGCGCGGCAGTTACTGCTGAGTGCAGAGTTTCTTTGATTTGCTTCCCGTGTTCACTCGGACTCTGGACACTTTGCTGGGACGACATCCGCATTGTGAGTTTTTTCATTTTCATAGTAGACGGCAATCATTGTCTAGAGTCGGTTGTGCCGGGTGAGTGGATTTTGTGCTGGTATGACCGTCTACTAGGTGCAAGCAAAAGTGAGCTCAGACCAAGGCATGGATGTGGACCAGAATGACCGACAATCCTCGATAGATCCACGCCACTGATGGTCGATGGAAGTGTGAGCGATCTGGATCCAGCGCTGTGAAGGCCAGAGAAGGGGCCAGATGAGCAAGGATACAAGGAAACTTTTACATGTAATTTACGGATAACATTCAATTCAATTATGGACAATCGCGAATCGGAAATCAATACTCACAACGCGCTGGAGATGAAGTAGACAATCAAATAAGAATTAAACGGGATCCAATAATAGGCAAAGAATAACCCGTAATACCACGAGTAGTGTAATGGACTACAGGATGAAAAGATCGCAAATCGGTCTTGGAAATAGAGGAATTCACGAGTCCTGCATCAACAACAGAGAAGTGAGAAATATCATCTGGAGCTTTATTCCACAGGTTTTTGATAAATATCAAGCGAACAACAGACACGCTTTGCATGGCCTATTTTCTCACCGAAAAAGCACTTTGATGGTCGATGTGGACATGAAAATCGAGAGTGCAAATGCCCATAAAAAGCACATTTACCAGTTTGCTTCTGGTCTACATTTTGAGAAGTAAACGACATCCTTGGTCAAACAGAATTCGTATGATAACTGCTTACCGTCTGGAATGTTTGCGCAGTCTTTATTTGGATTCACCTTTTAGATTTGGAATAATTGAACAAAATGAGAACAGTTGTTAAATTTGTTCACTGCGTTGACATTGTGGCATTGCTTGCTAGAATTAAGACGATCTGGAGGAAGCAATAAACTTTGTCCGATTTCTAACGTGTTTATTCCCATAGTCAACCGGTCGTGAAAGTGGTCTCGTGGTTCCTGGACGTAGCCACATTTTGAATCAAGGATGAAACCTCGAACAGACTGATTTTTTTGCAAGGAACAGCATACTGAATTCTGCTTTCGCACAGGGAAAAAATTTGTGAACATGAAATGAGGCAAAAGTAGTAGTTGCTCCTGCTTCTCATATGACAACTAAACTGAACACGGTAGAAAAACGAGAGATTTTACATTAATGTAAACGTTTGTTTCCCAATAAAATGTAAAGTGAACGAAGTCATCTGTTTCAGCATCCAAGTTATTTATGTAAGACACCAGATTTCAATTCGTTCAAAGTAATCCTAGCATTCCCTAGCAGTGTAATTAGTATCCAATGCTACTAATTCGGTCGAGTGTGTCATGCGATTTCCGTGCGCAACGCTCTAGTAATGGCACAGTCTAGTATGGAATTAGAACATAAACATCACCCCCAGGTGTTGCAGGATGATTGTGTCACTCGCACTAGAATTTCGTACAATACTATGACACAGAAATACGGTAGGACTAGGGGAAGTCAGAAAAAAACAATCACCAATGTCCGTCACATAACCGTATCTGTATACAGTGTTGCTGCAACAGGCATTCTTTAGGGATGCAGAAATCTCTGTCATCAAGCAATATTTCTGCTGACCAGTTGAACTTAGGTGCTTGCGCTCAGAAACAATGTAAACTTCTTACACGTCACTGCAATCAGTTTGCGAATAAATCAGTACTCTGACCGTGGATCGTCGCAGACGTCTGATAACCTCAGGTTATTATTTTATGAGTGCTTGTGTTCGTACGGGTATGTACACATTTGCTGGTCAGTTGTATTTATACTTCACGCAATCGAACGCCGGGTAGCCGTGCGCGGGGTAATTGACCCAATGTACCACACGGTTATGACTATACTCTCCATAGAGGAGCTGACTGTGATCGATCGCTATAACGTACAATCACAGATGGCCAACAGGTATAGGATTGGCTCCAACCCCAAACCGTGGGAATGAATACAAAAATGCAATCCCGAGAATTGTGAATATAGCGGGAATTCTTAGAACGAATCCAATTGGGAAATGTCTCTGATCCCGGGAGCATATATATCCACATGCGGATTCAACCCAAGATTCTAGTCAGCGTGTGGTCTACCCGGGGAGCTAAGGGGTCACGCGGGAACGATGTTCGAACATTTCACTTGGGGATTGACAGTATGCCTACATGCATTAGCTATAGAGAAATACCATTGACAGAACGTCTTAGAACCAGTAAGAGTCGCAAAACATTTGCTTTTCATTTTCGGAAGGGAGTATTATTCTGATTAGTTGCTTGTATTTGAAGATGGTATCAACGCTGTGCAGAACTGTGCCACGTGAATTGCAAACGGACAAATTCTTAGAAAACGTTGTCCATTGTTTCAGGGATTCCAAGTGATGAGTTCACAATAGATGTTGAATATTGAATAATTTCCAATGTATAACTAATTCACACCACTCACTGTGACGAAGTATTCCGTCAGAGCCAATTAATATGTATAATAAAATACGGTACACCTTCGCAACAGCCTGCGTACACAACCAACCAATGAGAACCGTGATAACATGCGATCATCAAGTCCAAACATATCCCCAAAGACATTGGATGGAACGTCTTCTCCTAATCAAGGTTTATCCTATTTTGTGCAAGGATGCATGATTTGTAAATGAAACCCAGATTCTCTACCAACCTGGATGGAATTTTCATTTTATTCACTTGGGTAGTTTGAGTTGGAATCCATCCAGTTTGGACTGATGATCCGTTTTCGTGCGTTATCGTGATTGGATCAATTCCGTGTTGTGATTTCAAATACGAACACCATAATATTGTAAAGTTATTGTCAAAATCAACGGCGCAAAAGGTTTCCGGTGGAAATTCTATCATCAGAGGGTTACCGTTGACTAGATTTTATCATTTAGATTTTCTTTTGAAATAACCATTTTATCTAGTTAGTGATCTTATAAGCAGTGACAATGAGGGGTTGATGTCATAAAGGGAGACAACAAGAGACTCGCAACAGGTGGGAAGTATGTTCGAGTTTTATTTATACCCCGTGAATTTATATACAAATTTGGACGTATCCTGATTGGCGGAGCATATTCTGTCCAATGGTGGCCAAGATGTGTTTGGACGTCATGACCACCTGTCACCATGGTTCGCACTGACCAGTTGTCCTCACAAACTAGCGCGACACTGTACTGAACGGTATTCCGTGACTTGCACGTGCACTGATAGCAGTTAATCGACAAAGTCAGTCCCCTTACACGCCCCCTAGTCTTGGTCGGTTTTGTGGAAGCTGATACTAATTCTTATCTGTCAGTTCATTTGTAGTTGATCAACGAACTAATTGGTTGCGAGATGTTGAGTGATTCATATCACTCATTGTATTGCGGCTTCATAATACTTCATATTCAACTAGGTTAGAATAAGAGACCCGGGTGATGATGGTCTACTTGCATAATTCGTGTTTAGAGGAATTTCACTCTAATCCGCTGGTCTACCATTTGTTACTTGTCATTTTACCCCAAATCATTCACCGCAGTAACCCCGTGGAACGTGTAATTTTTGGAGACAATCATTAAGACGGATGGTGCTCAATAAACGAGAATGAATTAAAATTGAACAATTCATTAGCTAATGACTGCGTGAGCCTAATTGCTTCCATAGAATTTACGGGGTTTATTATATTCGCAGGTGAATTTCAATTTACACATGCTATCTTCATTTGACACCCGCGCACTCCGTCAACGAGATTTTGATATTGACTTTCTGCAGCTGCATACCGAAAAATAAGAACAAAAACACCATGTGTCAATCAACCAGTAGATTTTTACCAGTCCCATTCCTCGGATCCACATTCCAATTTGAGATAGACGAAAAAATGTATTTAGCTAAAAGGGGCACCATGATCTCCAAATAGAATTCAATGTGTCAAAATTTCTAATCATTAATTGTGAACAGATCGATTATAAAAAACTTCACATGCACTTAATCACAATCATCAATGGATAGAAAAAAGAAAAAGAAAGTTATTGATTCACCTTCTATTTTCTCGCAAATTTCATAAACTGTTTGAATCTAGTAACTGTCTTGAATGTGAGCTTTCTCGCATCCTACGAATTAGCCATGAACTAAAGTAACCTGAAAAGTTGACGACGTGTTTCAGACTGGCCATAGAACACCGAGATTGTGGTGTTCGATACGTGCAGACTGAGGGGGCCTGGTCGAATAACTTTTTACTCCATATGTGTGAGTTCGTTCTAGTGTCTTTGATGAATTCAGTCGTATCCACGAGCTGGCTAGAGTGAACCGACTGATGAACTACCTCATGATGCACGTGATCAAGACTTCCTGTGATCTGTCTTTGTTTGTCCGTACAGCCTTGAACTGTCAATTGTCGCCGATCTTAGATGAATACTTGTGTGTAATTATTAGAAAGTTTACTAGTGCTACTAAAACCCGGTTTCTTTTATCGTTTGAGCTAACGTGTATTCGGACAGCAACCGCATGTGTGGACTATGGAAGTAATTTTTTTTATTAGAATCTCACTTGAATCGTTAGATTCGTGAATGGATGATAAGTTCACTTGAAAAACATGGTGATTCGTCGTAGAATTTTCATCGGTCAAATTCGGGGAAGATAGGCCCGAAAATGTTGGTTTTTTCTCAGCAAACCTGACTAGTGACGGTAGCGGTCAAACCGGTCGTGTTTCCGGGACAATTTTTTTCTATCCATCAATATGCAAAACTAACTACTGGGAACAAATCATTTTTATTCATTTCTAATTAGACTGAAAGATCCCACGGCCACGGGTGATCAGATATTGCCATTTGTAATGTAATTCATTCACCCGCATTGTACTCATGTGTAGACCTAGATCGTCATAATTTGTTGTCACTCATGTACCCTTTGATAATGACCTGTTGCCTATTTCCTACAAGTTCTCACTCATCCAGGTTGGAGAATTGTCAACTGAAATCCTACAACCTATTTCCTTACTGTAAACACCAATCCAAAACAAAGCGCCAGAAAACACTAACAATGCAAAACAAAAGTGGATTATTATAAATAGTACATTGTATGGACGAAATAGTAAAACGTCGCCATGACGATATCACGGGTTTCGGGATTGAGGCCGATCAGTTGGTATACTTACCTAGCTAAAATCTGTCCAAACTGTCTTCGAAATTTGTCGTGAAACCAAATTAGTAACGTAGTGGTAGTACAATAATAGTATAATTACTAGTATACGTTCTCATGGTGAGTCTATTTTTCCGATCACAGCAGTGATTCGTGACAAATAATCGTTCAAGCGCACAAATCCTTTCGTCATCCATACAAAATCGTAGTGGTCAAAGTGCCCTGAACAAAAGTCTCACAGAATTTTCGATGTTCAATACTTCACTTAATTGATCGAGACAAAACTAAGGGGTTTTGAATCCCTATTTATCCAAGAGGTCATACGAACCAAGAATCCAAACAAAAACTACATTGATAAGTTATCGGATTTTGTGAAATCGGCAAACAAAACACCATTTTATTATCAATTTCTTACAATGCTCTTTTGCATATACTTTACCTTATTGCTCAGGTGTTTCCACGGGTTTTGTATTTCTCTCCATAAATTGATATTGATTGTCTACGCCCGGCGACTGCCAAATGTGACAATTCTCAACTTTCCTCAATGATTACTGACTAAATAAATGACCGTCCATTTAACTGCTTGGTTTCCAACCTACAACGTTGAGTTACCGTTATTCCAATACCCTGTGATTTCAACTTCTCTAATGCAGTTAAACGGTTTCGTCCCACAGCCCTCGAAACTTCTGCTAGAAAATCAATGATGAAGCTGAGATCTTACTTTTATAGATCCATGCGATTCCATCACCTGGCCTTTTTGAGTATTCATATCAACGTGAAGGGGGTGAACGCTAGGTGATGTAAATGGTTTAGTTCTTTTCATCACAAAATCACTGAACAGAGTCGTGCCTTGTGGATCTTGGCCGGTCGTTAACCTTGGATTCAATATGCAGACCTCGGCAGCTTCTGAGTTAGTTAGCTGAAGTTAGTTGAAGTAAACAGGCGACAATCCGAAATACATAAGGACTCCAATCGTGCCCAATGAATCGATCATTAAAAGGACATGAACAACTACACACCTCAACGTCTGTCAATCGGTCGCGCAACAACGTTGGAAATCAGTTCGTTACAGGACCACTGAATGAGTCAAACAATAGATCCTTAGTACTGAGAAATGTGGCGCATTGCCTTGATTAGACCAGACCGACAGAAAGGCTTATATATATATATATATATATATATATATATATATATATATATATACCGCTGGATCTCTATACAGATTTACCTAAAGTAATACCATAATATTGTTCCAGTAAACCACAAGGTTTTCCGTTGTTTATTGACCTTTTGTTGTTTCCAACAGTTATGACCTATGTTGGAACAAAGATGCCTTCCCGAAAGACACTTACGACCAATGTATACGTCTTGTGTGAACTGATTGACACAGATTCGAGGCTTCGTAAACTGGCGTGAATGTCAAGACTACTTGTTATTCCAGTCAGACAATTTTTGCCTGTTCCAATCTAGATATGCGTTGTCAACACCAACCATCCCTACTAAACAATAACCAGGGGAACATGAACGCGGTTCTGGGGGTGGTCAAATGGATAAGGTCGTGGCTTTCGGACGTGAGGGTCGCGAGTTCGAATCCTTCCACTGCTGGTCAAGTTCCCCACTTGGCAGCCCTCTGTTGACAGTGGCACCTTTCGTGAAAATGATGTACAATGTTATTTCATTAATAAACGAAGTAAACATAAAAGAAAACACTTTCAGAATCACCACATCAGCTAGTTTGTACTCATAGTCAAAGTGAGCATGATCCTCCTTCGGTTGACGACTGGCTGTCTGAGTGGTTAGTGGTCGGGCAGTGACTGTGTATGACTGATCAAAATTTCACTATCACTAATATGCTCACCTCAGAAGCTCCGGATTCAAAGCATTTTTCCAATCGCCCATCGTAGAATCCTAATATGAATAAATTTCGAGAAAAACCAGATTCCATCCGCGGATTGTTTTACCAATTTTTTGAAAAAGACGAGGCGAGACAAGAAACGCAAGCTCGGATGGAAAATATTGTCCCTTTTGACGACTCAGCGTGCATTACAAGTCAGATATGAAACATGTTCTTTTTTGCAATCGAACAGACCAGTTGTCGTCCATTCAAGGTACCGGATTTTGTGGACTTAATAGCAATGATATTTCTAGCATTTTAATTATTCAATCCATTTCGGAAGTGGACGTTACACCGATTTTTATTTTATTTTTATTTGTCGCATTTTTTCTTTTCTAGATGTGAATTCGGTCCAGCCGACAGAGACGGAACCAACCCATCCAGGTCTACGTTACTCGTACTTTGATTGGTGGATTTATACATTTCTTCTGCTAGTGAGGTGATAAATCTCGATAGGGAGCTTGCCAAGTGGTTCCCTAGCGCTCGTCTAACCGTAAGCACGGACATCTATCGGTGACTACTATGTTATCCTTATTTGGTCAAAAGTTTACATCCACCTATCACATACTAGAATCGCCAAGTTTACTCAGAAAATTCTAATTTTCTCAAATTCGTCTTCCATTATTTTCGCCTATCAGAGGAGTCTTAGAAACAACCTACTTTGGGCTCAGTGCTGCTTGTTCAACTTTTGATATTTTTACCACTAAGGCAAAAGATCAATCCACTGATTCGTTTATTTTAAATGGGTTTCAACAGTTATCGTTGTTCGCCTGAGTAACGGGTTACTTTGTTCACGTTTTGTTATCTTCACTTCATGGTTTGCACTCTTCAATCAGTTCTGACCTGAAACTTTCGTCCCGTGTGGATGTTACCTTCATCTGTGTCGCTAATCTGTACACAATATCGAAGACCAACGTGTCAGAGTGATGAAGCACACAAGAGCACAACAAAAGGGCCACGAGTGGGGCATGTAAGGCAGAACGACAAACTGCTCTAAGCGGAACTGTATGCTACATAACAGCAAGAGGGAATGACGTAGCAAACCATAAATGCAGCGTGACACAAAGTAGTGGTACAGAGTTTGAGTAATCCGGGCGACTCACGGACACAAGTCATCATCAGCATTCGCACAGCCTCAACCCCCTAATTATGCAGTTGAATACAAACAGGAAGCCCCAGCAAGTGAAAAACACTTCTGAGTTTACTTGCTATGCTTTCGTATATGTACCAGGTGGATAGAAATATCATTGGCCAATGACAACCGTATATTCATGAACGTATACGATTCTGATTGGTCACTTACCGTTGCAGGCGATGGCGGAGCTGTTCTGTTTCTCGCAAAGATCTAAGTGAAAATCTGTTATCACGATTCCCTATCTATCTTCTCACCAAGTGACAAAACCGACATCATTTGAACAGACTTAGGCGAGTGTTGGAAATCCCAGGGAAATTCGGGAATATGTATCCCAGTGTGTTAACACAACGTCTCCCCTGATTATTCCGGGACTTCCGAGTAATCTCACAGAGCACATTGAGAAATACCACAGAGTGACGAAAAAGCTGGTTTTCAGTTAGTCGTTTCACACATAAACACACACACAAGCATGCACGCACACAACAGTGGACTTATTTTGCTTACTGGAACTGTAACCTATCATCCCCTTCTTATTTGCAGCAAATCATAGAAAACTTTATGCATTGGTATGATTACGAATGACTGAAAACCAGCGTGTTTGTCACACTGTTATTCCAGAACTGTTCAGCGGTACGATGGTGACACAGCATTTTCCCGTGTTAAATTAACCGATGCAGGCATAGAAACATCAAACGCCTGTCACGTGACACAGCTCGGTACTGCTACGCAGCAGCCTGCGTACACAACCAACCAATGAGAACCGTGCTAACTGACGATCGTGAAGTTCAAACATGTCTCCAGTGCGATTGGACGGGACGTATTCTACTAATCAAGATTTATCCTATTTTGTGCAATAATGCATCACTTGTAAATACAACCCAGGTTGTCTGCCAACTTGGGTGAGGTTTTTATTTTAAGGTTGGGATTGGATTGATAATCCGTGTTTGTGCGTTTTCGTCAGTCAGTGAATTTCGTATGGCGATTTTGAATAGGGGTATCACGTCCGTTTTCCAACTACTGTAAATGTCCTCTAACCCCAACAATTCCTGTTCGGGTTATTTTATCCCCATCGCATTTCCTTTTTGCCTTCCCAACTGTTCATCTTTTCCTTTAGCAAGAATCGAATCTGAGACTGGTTCTCTATTGCCTAATTGTGTATCCATGTAACGGTTTGACCGGCGAAATGAGATTTGAGAAAACACAAGTTGGCGAACAAGCTCGTTTTCAGTGATTCGTACTCATGCCATTACATTACTATATATATCTTGACAAAATATTTTCACTATAGGAAGGATTGGATTAGTCATTTACAAATATGGGTGGGGAAGGGATTTGTGGTGTTAATTGTTTTGTTGTCTAGGTTTTGTATTGGGACGGGGGGTGGGCCAAGGGAGTTGAAGCGCAACCACAAATTGTTTTTGAGAACAAAGTGGAGGACTATGAAGACGGATTGCGACAGCTTCCGCAATGCTCAAGAGGCGACGCTTTGCCAACCTGGATTGTTGACCTCTGACAGGGTCCGGAAAGCTTGCGTCACATTCACGGTGTGGTTAGTCTGTGCTAGATGTGAAACGACTGCGCTATTAAGTGACTTAATTGTTCCAGTGCCTAACCATGCGGGTGGTGCTCACGGATGCGTTCAGACAAGCGCCTGGTCGTGCGGCCGATGTACATTGTCCCACAGGAACATGTGAATGAATAGATACAAAACGAGGCTGCAGAATCAGGGACTTTGTCTTTCAACCATAATGACACTACGGGGCGGGATTTGAACAGGATACGAAGCTTGGCTGCGTAGAATGTCTTATTGATAGCACTAGTCAGTCTTCGTCGTGCTATTTCTGCTAGCGTGTCACCTTTGAATGGCAGAGATATGTACACCGTCGCATTCACATGTTCCTGTGGGACAATGTACATCGGCCGCACGACCAGGCGCTTGTCTGAACGCATCCGTGAGCACCACCCGCATGGTTAGGCACTGGAACAATTAAGTCACTTAATAGCGCANGAAATGAGATTTATGCATAGGTCTCTGTGGAACTGCAGTGTGTGCCCATGGAATCGCCTGACGGAATTCACTCACTCGCGATAACGCACGAACACGGATTACCAATCCAAACTGGATCGATTCCGATCTACATAACCTAAATGAATAAAATGAAAATCCCCCCTAGGTTGGTGGACACGCTAGATTTCATTTAAAAATCATACATCCTTTACAAAATAAGATAAATCTTGATTAGTAGAAAATGTTCCGTCCAGTGGCATCAAGGATACGTTTGGACTTGATGATCGCTTGTTACCACGGTTCTCATTGGTTGGTTGTGTACGCGGGCTGTTGCGAAGCTGTACCTAATTATACCACTTGACGTAAAAGTAGAGTGATCACAGCAACATTTGGTAAGGAAAAACTTGATAATCGTCCATTCCTCCAATGTTGTTACGGTTCATCCAATGGCAGTCTCAATTTCTAATTCGCCCAGTTCACTGTGTAGCTGTACAGAGACTCCTTCATGCTATCAGTAATTAATGAATATCTGTAGTCCATTGCGCTATGCAAATTGCTTCTTTGAAGTATTTCATATTATTTTGATAGAATATTCTCGGTGACTTCTTGAATGACAAACTTGTTGCTTCTAAATTCCACCGAGAATATTGGTGAAATTGTAATTCTATGACAAGCGACAAGGCCCAGTAGAGATGCGACACGGTAATTTAGCGTTAAACTTTGAGTATAGTACTCAAGAATAACATGCAATGTAGTAATTAATATCATTCAGGTTTACTCATCGTTTGTTAGCCATTGATTACCATTTAATGGCTTCGATTTGTAACCTAACAACCATGGCATCAGTTGAAGCTAGTACACAGTTGTTGTCCGAAATAACAGGTATTGACTAACTTCAAAATAGAGCACTACCCATGTCAATAGGTTGTGGAATTCACACGTCATTCGCCGGTTTGTAGTGTGTGATGTCTAAAAATATATTCTTGCACTACCTTAAACTGCGTCAACGAAAACCACTTCTATGCTAGTAAAACAAAGCCGCGTACTGTCGAAAGACGAGAAGCTATGGAAGGATGTTTGTGCTGAGCAGTCTTTAAAAACCGTTCTAATCTAGCTAATCGACTGTATGCATTAATGAAATCACGCACCTTAACAATCTTTGCCTGATCGATTGTTCTTCGGACTTCAAACTCAACGTACAAACGTAAGGTCATCTGCCCAATCTTGTACTTGGGATGCATCATATTCGTGTTTCGATCTCACTAGAGCGCACCCCTGAGATTTGAAACCTCGGTAGACGGACGGTACCTTGGTCTTGGTGCCAAGTTGCGCCAAGAACCACCCCGAAAAATTCAGCAAGAATATTGGTTGCGTTGTGTAGGGTCCACCGGGGCAATGTCAATTTGCGAACATTCTTATGCCCCATTTTGATAGATTGCCTTACTAAACAATAAAATTGGCTCCCCATCGGCTTGGCAACAAACCACACGATATCTGCTACTGCGCGTAGCGAAAAACGTTCCAATGTGCCCTTAGTCTGTGCAGAGAGTTTACGCCTGACGTATTTCTACCTACCAAAGTGCCGATACATTCCAACATGCCGCGGAAGATTTTGTCAAATAAGACATAAGTGATATGGAGATTAAGTCCGTGGGGTGAGTCAGCCATTTCGCATATCCTTGTGTCATGCAATGCATTAGCACGGTCTGTAACACGACACCTACGTCCATAAAGCCAGATACACCGGCAGCTCTCATGTCTGTCACCCACGCATTGTCACGGTATGCCCACGATATACGACCTCGTGTGACACGTGACCACCGGCATGACAGAGGCTGCTCCGCGTGTCCGGTAATTGGAGCAGCTTAAATATTAGTGCATGCGCCTCGCGGTCGCGACACTATGACTCACAAGGGCCAAACTACGTTCGGACACATCAGTCATCGGGTTGGATGTAGCGATGGTCAGTCTCGAGTGATATGGTACATCCTTTCTATTCTGGCCGCTAAGCCAGTTCGCCCTGAAAAAGCGTCATCTTTTCGTCCACTTCTTTGTTGGGGGAGCGCACGGCTTCAAAACCAACAAGAGATAAGCGCGACCGGTTGTATTGCTGATTGAAGAAACAAACTGAATGGGTAATGAAATAAAAATATTTACTAAACTGCGACCGATTGCCATTAGATGGGTAAGAAAATCTGAAATGGTAAGTGTAGTGACCAGATTTTCTGGTCTAGATAAT
>LUCM01009855.1:0-36916 GCA_008360955.1 Fasciolopsis buskii | reverse complement strand
TCGTGGGTTCAAATCCTCCCACCGCCGGTCAGCTTCTCCGACTTGGCAACCTTCTGTTGGTTGCGGGATTCTTCCTGAAAATGACTTGCAATATTACTTCATTGATAAAATAAGTAGGAATGAGCAAAGGTAACTTGATCCATTGTCTCACTAGGAGTCCCTAGAACGACTATAGTTTGAAAATGTGCGAGTTAGTTTGTGGGAAGATTGATCCACATTGGTGGAGGTCATATGATTATTATCTCAAATCCTAATGATCTTGAAGGACTGTAAAATCCTCACTAATTCGGATGGCATGCCCTAACTGAACAGACGGACTGGAAACAACAGAATTGGGTACGGTCTTGTAGGAAGACCACCGCGGCTTTGCACCAAGGGTGTATTGCCGATCTGTATCAATGTAAAACTGAAAACTTGCCGAAGTACCCATATGCACCCATATGAGTTTCCATCAGATGATGTGGCTTGATCCGGAGATGAAAATTCATACATCCACAATGAGCGTTAGACTGGACGTGTAAAAAACTAAGGCACAATTCACAAAATCAATGCCTAGACGTTCAGTTTTGGACTTAAATTCTCCGCTCACGAAAAACCTAGGAACTAAAGCAATAAAGATGAAACTAGAAAATGAAAAGAATTATAAATATGGCCGAAATACACACAGTAAATCATATACATTAGGCCAAATTAGTTAGGTTAACTAGCCTGCAAGTCACGTGATACATAGCTGCACAACTTCGCGCTAGCCTCCGTTGACAACCGGTCAATGGGGATCGTGGCGACCGGCGATTGTATAGTTCAAGCACTCCTCGAGGGCCCTCAGATGGAATGTGTTCCACCAATCGGGATAACCCGAATTTTGTACATAAGGCATGAGCTGCCACTAAAACTCGAACGTGTTTCGCATTCCTGGTAGTCTTCTCGTTGTCTGCGTCCGCGCAGCATGGACCGGAGTTAATTCAGTACCTACTGGTAATTTACAGCCGTTTGCTGTTGCGGCTTGGAGAATCTTGTACATCGACTTTAGGTAGAAACACAACAACTTTCATCGCGCCATGGAGCCGCTTAGTACTGCGTGCTTGAACTTGCACGCTGGTGTGACCGAGACAAAAGATTGGACTGAACGGTTCGAACTGTGAGGCCGCATTTGGACAGACGTGAAGAAAGGGAACTAAAAAGCGTTCGTCCTCACTGCGGTGACTGCTGATTGTATTCACTCATGAAGAACATGGAATTTGTGAGATCTGCGAAATCGATGCTTTCAGATAACCTGAAGGCATTATTACTCAGTCACGTAACGGAGCGTGCGGAAGTCCACTCCTTGGTTCGCGGTCCCGATATGAAGTTTCGTGAATTGATCCTAACATTAAAGGCACAAGCGTCCAAGTACGGGATTCATCTGGAGATCCGGTTACTTGATAGACTGATTGTGAATGTCATCCACTCTGAGATTCTGCAAAAACTACTGCTCATGTAAGACGCAACATTTGCTGAGGTTCAGATAATTTGTGGAAAATCGCGTGGTGTCTGTGAGCACACAACCGAACGATCCGTTGTTCATTTTCAAAAGAACTAATCTTTGTCTTTATCTTTTACATTTTTCAAGAAGGGGGTCGCGGCCAACGGAGGGCTGCCATGTGGGGAAGTTTACCGGCGGTCGAAGGATTTGAACCCGTGACCGTCACGTCCTTATCCGCTTGGTCACAGCCGGGCAACAATCTACGTAGGCGGAATCAAACGCCATATGCTAAGCGGATGCCGAGGCAGAGACCAAACCAATAAATTTCTGATTCCCGTGCTGTGAGTTTCATTTGCGTTCCACATGCCAACTTCGAAATGTTCCGTGCTATTCATTCGGAAAGGCTGGTCCTATTAGGAAATTGTGCCGTCAGTCCAAGTGCAATCTAATTAGTACGAACACCGAGGCTGCAGAAGATGTTAGTCATGCTAACATTGAATCTGTCGATTTATTCTAGCCGGTTTCTTTACCGAACTACAGATTTCCAGTGTGGGTAACAATATCAGTTCATTGTTGATTATTCTCAAGAACGTTCTTGAAATGAGCCAACCAAGTGTTCCTATCAAACCCACTGATGTGCACATTCATAATGTCACCGGTGACCATCTCAATCTACTTGGTTAATCCATCATTGCAGTAGGTTTGCAGCGTGAATGCATCTCCATCCGTTTTTTGGCCTCCGACAGCAGGCCTCTAATCTTAGGATTAAATGCCCTACGTGCATTGGACCACTCTATGTCACTTCAGGCGATATCGAGTTCTAGGTCAGACCAGTCAACAATTCAGTGAATGATCGCACAGTGGCAGTAGATCCGCCGATACTGGAAGTTGATGGTGATCAGGTCTTTCGATAGCAATGAGTATCGCCATATGGCCATGGAAAGGTGGCCTGAAGGTGATAAATACAATGGAGCATGAAGGCATCACTTCCCGTGTCCATCCGTCCGTCTGGGCGACTCCGACTGTGGTGGCAATGAAAATTGATGAACGGTCACCTCATATTTGTGGTGAGTGCCACTTAACCCTAATCCCCCGATTGCAGGAGGTGTGTTGCCACTACTACTACTACTACTACTACTACTACTACTACTACTACTACTACTACTACTACTACTACTACTAATCTGGAACAGGCAATTATTGAAAATCGACCAGCCAAATACATACAGATTCCACTGTCGTCATAATCGAAGCCATTGACTACAATTACCACTCCGTGGGGTTTATTCCCGTTCAACATTCTGCTCTTTGATCTCCACCTATCGCTTGGCATATTCCAAGCTGCCGTAGACTAGGTGGTTCACGGGCTGGACGGATTGCTAGACTATCAAAATAAAGTCATTATGTTTGGCGCCACCGAAAAAGAACATGATTTGCGGTTGAAATTCGTGCTCAATAGATTGATCCATACACCAAGTGTAAGTTTGATGTCTCCGAGTTGTGATTCCTTGGCTTCAAAATCAATGCAGCCGGTCATCAGCTAGATTCCGAACGCTTAAAACGGCTGGTAAGAATGAAGTCACCGAGGAATCAGGCTTACATAAGTTCCACTATGAGATGTCTGCTCTGATACTGTCGATTCACCCCTGGTTTGTGACGTTTCGATCCCAGTGATTTTACCCACCCAGTCGGTGGAATCATAATCATAATTGATCTGAACGATATGTCTGTTGGTTAAACGCATCTTAACCAGGTCCATTTCAGGCAGCACAATTCATTCAGTGTCGACTAGTATGGCAGACTGACAAAGAGTGAGAGCGGAATCCATTTTCTAACAGCCGTGACCATTGCTGAGTCTATTTCAGTGTAATAGGTTTTGCAATACCAGTTAGGAGATCAGTTTGGCAAACAGGCCAAATTGATAGGGATTTTTGATATCGCAAAATTCTAAAATGTCTCGAATGACATTAGATGGACTGTATTCTACCAATCGGGATATTGCCCATTTTGTTTATAGAGGCTGTGGTCGTCTGGCTGTCTGTATTTCCGTAGCTTGGGTCAGAGTCAGTTCACTGCCTGAAGATGAATCGCACCCATTCATTACTGCGATCGAACGAATTCCTTGTACATATTCTAAGTACAGATATGCCCTAGATACAGCGAAATACTTGATCTCAACTCAATCGAGAATCGCTGAAAAATTCTGCCCCAAAGTTCTACTTCCCACCACTTACCCTACTGGAGGTTTTACATAAGCGACCGAAATATGATTTTGATATGCACAGGTGAAATGCCCGTTAATTGAAAGAGACAATAACCGGCGGTGGCCAAGCGGATAAGGACGTGGCGTTTGGAGGTGAATGTCGCGGGTTCGAATCCACTCACCGCCGGTCAACTTCCCCACTTGGCAGCCCTCTGGTGGCCGCGGCCCCCTTCCTGAAAAAAAATGATGAACACTGTTAGTTCATTAATAAAGGAAGTAAAATATAAAATAAAATAAAAGAAAGGACCTGGAAGGACCCCGTTATCAACGCTTTGGTCATGTTCCGTGTTAAGTTGACGCCCCATTGCTTGCTGAGTCAGACTTTTAAGGTTAAGATCTCAAAGTAACTATCGCAAAATATCCTCACCCGCGCATTTTCTATTTGCGATCCTATCAACCTACATTCTTCCAAAATAGAAACCACGTGAGATATCGCAAATGGCTGTGTCCCGGTAGATTTGTTTGATAGCAACATAGGTAGAAATTAATGCAACTCAGCGATTAGACCACCAGTCTAGCAAACCACGGTTAGTTTTCACGTTTCTCGGTGGTCATGTTCATTTCGACCGGGGGTGATCGAATGGATTAGGCGTATGTCACCAGAAGTGTCAGAGGTGTAAATCCCAGAGCTGTCGTTCACTTTGTTGGTAGGCGGCAACTTGCTTTTTCTCGGCTAGTTACTAAACCTGATCTAGCGAGATCTTATGTGGTTTTATGCAACTGCAAGTTTCAGAGTCATGGATACCTGTTTCCTTCCTCCCGGGGTAATGGGCTCTAGAGGCTATAAATCACTCATATGTGTTCACATCACATGGCTACCTTCAATGCTGGTACACTGTACTAGAAAAAGCAGCAAGCCACCACATCTGGAACAAGTTGATCCTTTCCAATAGAGCGATGCTACTTCTCCGAAAAGTCTACAAGAGACTGCACTTTTGTAATCACTTTTCATAGCCCAGATACTCCTCCTATGGTTGGGATACATTTGACCACAGAAGCCCGGCGTGAATTGTTTTACTGGATACTAGTTAACAGTTGTTTGCAAGAATTTCCTTTGGATCCCTTGCATGTTTTCACATCAATCAATTAAAACGTTACTGTTTGTTCGTCGGAGCTGTGCGTGTGTCAACGGATTGCAACTTTCTCGAGGCCAACACCGCGTTTTGCTCGGAGTTAATCCCGACTAGTCCTGTGGTCGCGTTCAAGGGAATTTATAGTCGTTATCGGTTATTTCGATGCCAAAGTTGGGTATTTGAGGGCAAGAAGAGCACAGCAGTAGATAAACTGCTTCCTTGGCCGATTGAGCAGACAACGACAGTCATCTCATTCAAGTTTGCTTCAATCATACACTGTTCAATCTTGTTGTAATGAAAGGAGTCATCGATTGTTTGACGTCCTACTTCGCCTTTACAAAGCCGGACTCTTCTTGCTAACCTTTTCATTTTTCAACGGTTGCGTGGATCGACCAAAGATTCTCAATCGATCCAGTCCGCATTTACAGACCCAGATCACGCCTCGGCCTTTGATAGCCTTCGTCTGGATCCAGTGTATGGTCGCGTCCATACCGAAAGTACGCATCTTGGACATTTGATTATAGACTATAGCCATCAACTTCAGTTTTGTTTGGCGCTTTTTATGCGATTATTGTCACATGCAAATGATCAGAATCTGAACGATCACTGGAAGCAAATCAAAATGTCCCGTGGTCAGTGGCAACTGCCATACAAGACTATAGATCATGCGGTTCTCAGAAACGATGAATATCGTCGACTTTATCTTTCTCATTGGGTACTTGCAGATCTGTAACTCTAGACGTCAAATAAAAGGAGACGCGCTAACTCCCCGGAAGCCAATACATCAGCGGCCCGAGAAATGACCAGAATGATTGATGACTACAGAAGGGTAGGTTAATGGAGAAGGCTACGACTATCAGTAACAGTCAAAATCTTTACCGACTGATTAGTAGTACTGGACCACGAAACCCGGATGTAAATGAGGTGCTCAAGGAATATGACAGATCACTGATTCACTCATCTAGAAACGTCTGCTGCAGCACCGGCGAAGCAATTTACGGGGCGGTTTGGTTGGCTCAGTTCCGCATTGGATGCTTTCAGTAAACCCTGCAGGCGCACCAATACAAGCAGATATCAGTTTTTCATCAGACATGGAGATTCCCCGGAATGTTAACTTTCTGGAAAGACATAAGACTGTTGGTTTAGATAGAATGTCACCGTCATTTTTAGGAACAAGCAGGAGCAGATCACCGGGATGGGGTCCACGAGCACCTGGACGGGACCTTTAAACTTTAGATAATACAGGTAAATGTCAACGTCAGTATGACTCACGTTTCAACTTTTTTATGAATTACTTCCTTCAATAATGAAATAACAATGTACATCATTTTCAGGAATGAGGCCACGGCCAACAGAGAGCTGTCTAGTGGTGAAGTTGGCCAGCGGTAAGGGAACTCGAACCCGCGACCTTCAAGTCCAAAAGCCACGACCTTATCCGCTTGGCACCGCCGATACTCATCAGCCCCTAAAGTGTTGTACCGTCATAGGCCAGATCGGGTTAAGGCTTTGTCATCCTTTTTCCCCTCCAGTGGAGCACGGCAGTGCTATCCTGTATCCCCATTTCTTTAAAAATATCATAGAGGATGTTCCATAGAATGCTTTATCTGGTCTTTTAGGCGGAGGGAGTTGAACGCCTCCCAGGGAACAGAGCTTTGGACGCAGAGTAAACCGATGATATGGGCTTGCTGAATGACAAGGCACATGCAATTCAACGCACCTTGGACAACTTGAAAACCGAGGTATACAGATAGGGTACGTGATTTGTAGCTTCAAAATATAAGGTACTTCTTCAGGCCCGGAAGGAGTTTGTAACTGTACTCACTTTTTGCGTTGATGGGTTAGAGATAGTCAATAGATAGTCAATAGCTCCAACTACCTAGGGAGCCTGATCACATCTGGCGGCATTTGGGAGGCGGTCTCCTCACGAATTGCGAAATCCAGGGCAGCTTTAGTGAACCTAAAACACCTGTAGCGCCGCCATGACATCCGGCATTCCCCCAAGGAAAGGGTGTACGGTGTCACAGTCAACAGTGTTCTGCTCCATGGTTGCGAGAATCGGCCTATCCACGTTGACGATGCCCGATGACCTTCTATGTTCTGCCACCAATGTCTCGCGGGGAATGCGTGTGTCTGGTGAAAACATCGACTGAGCAGTGACGGGGTGTGTTGTCGTGCGTTGGGTGCAAACAGTCGTTTTTTGACTGACATAATCGCTCTCAATCATCTTTGGCAGCCTGGACAAGTATTGCCAATGTCTGCCGTCTACCGTCTGCCTCTTCGTACTAATTTCGCACGTGCTGGGCCAGGCTGGAAGAAGTGGCGTGGTGGTCAGGCTATGACCTGGTGCAGAGGTGTGAATCAGTTAGTATTGGTTGTGGCCTCAGTGGCTGTTTCTCGTTTTCGTGTTTGGGGCCCAAAAGATGAAAACTGCTGCTAGGTGGAGACGCTAATAAATATGGCTCAGAACCACAGTCGATGGCGAGAACGCCGTATAGGCTGTCTGTAGAATTCATCGCCCCTGAAGAATCAAAATCAACCAAAAAATTACATGGCGGAAACGAAAACAGTTGGTTTGTTATGGTTGCATATGTTTTTCGCAGAGAATGTATGTGCAGGTTTTATTGGTCGCAAAACTGAGCTGGGGCCCAAATCATTTGATCGCAATGTGGCAAAGCAGTATTGCGTCAAATGAAGAAATAATTTTCCACGAATTTCGGGATGATGAAGTACGATACAGTGAGTAGACATTGCAGTGTGAACGCGTTTGTGGGGCAGTCAACTAAAATTAGACCAAGAGGAGCACTGTCACTTGCAGAAAACCGTTCACCGCAGGGCTGAATCAAACGATGGTAGGAAAGATCTATGAAACTTGTAAATCGTTGGACCCAACACATGAAGGATATACAATGTGTGCATTCAAGTGACCAGATAAGTGTAGTGTTTTTCTACTCTTAATGGAATAGATCGGCATCCAGACTATACGACATTAAGAAGAAATAAGCCACCGAAAATTACGTTGAATTTTGCATATAAATAAATAAACCAATCACAAACAATTTACTTAATTTGAATCAGTTAAGGTGATGAGAAAAAAGGTGCTTCATGTGGAGGTGGCCGACGTTTGCTCACTGTCGACTGAACCTCCTCCAAGACAGAAAGAAGTAGTTTTGAGAAATGAGTAGAAACAGCAACTGAAATGTCAGATTTTTGACCTCTTTTCCAGGACATCGTAAATGATTTTCAGAAAAATGACATGTACAATCCTAGACATTTTTTGTGGAACACTTTCTAACAGTGGCTGAATATTCTTGGTTGTCTTCTCTGGAATGTCACATTTCTAGTAGGGTGGCTCGTAGATACATTTATCAATGAAACCACAATGCACTGAGTCATGTGGGCTGACGACAAGAAATCATCTGCAAGTTGTCTGAAAATCATGCGCTTAAGCATCAGATGGGACCGATAGATTGAGAAATAGAACGAATCGAAATGCTCGAAGACTGTGATTTACAAAGCGTAGAGGCACAATTAATTTATGGACTCAAACTGAGACCCGAATCCATAATACATGCAGTCACTTCGTCAAAAAACGGTATTACTCTATCTTCCTGTATTTCAGTCCTCATGGGAGATTTCCGAGGAAACATCGCATCCAGTCATGAATATTTTCGTCATGCGTATCAGCATGCAATCAGCTTTCTTGGGAAAGAATAACGCGAAAAAGATTTTATTCATTCTGAGAATTCAAATGAGAGGCATGGACAATCTTTCCTTGAAAGCTTAATCTGACAGATGCAACGGATGATGTCACCATTTCGTCTATTGAATCGTATTTGAGATCAACCCTCTATCATACTCGTTGATTGGACAGTTTTGTTCTACGGATTAGAAAGAGTAGATTAAAGCAGAGACAGAAACACTGCCGGTGTTTTTCAAAATTGTCCGATGCCTACTATTCGACGAATATGATGGTAGAATTGTGCAACAAGGTAATGTGTTCTAGGGTTTTGTTTCTAGAACAGTCACTGAATCGTAGTTTACTTAGTTGGTTGGAACACGTTTTGTTCATTCCCACAGAACGACTGCCTCATTGTACGCTGTTCCCCCAGACAAATAATGGTTGGAAAACGAATCCCGACTGTCTCTCGATAATATGGGAAACAGGATATTCTTAACCAGTGAACTAACTCGTCTCGTTTCGGTTCCGTCGAACTGTGCTACTGGAATCCACGATATCTCCCGAAAACAAGTGTTGCAGACAGTGTGCGATATGCTTCAATGTTGAAGTCAGTAGAGTTCATGCATTCTTCTCGTCTGAAATGTTGTGCACTTTTTTATTTTGTTGTCAACTTTTTTTTAATTACTCTCGGCCATTTTTTATTCTTCATTCAATGATACTGTGAATAATCAACCGAAATGAGAACACATTGATACAACATTGCACACATTGAATGGAACGGAATGTCCAAAATCATTAAATTGAAAAATGCGGGAGAAAAAACTTGGGGAGAATAAAAGTTGATATTTTGGACCGCAGAGAAAATGTGCCAAATACTGATGATGATAAAAAGATATTCGGTACAGCCTGGCAAATTTCCAAGGTGTGAATAACCATCGAATCAGTTGCATGATGATTGTCACATGTCAGACAGAGCATGAGTTTTAAAAATAATCAATAATCAATACATCCATCATTTCCTCTCTCCTATCGTGTCGTTTTATAGTCGGCGAATATAGTGTGTCCTCGGATATTGTCTGAAAACGGAACACGGAAGTTGGCGACCCAATCTTTTGTTGACTTCAACGCTCAATGCGTGAAATTCTTTTTCTTCAAGTCGGTCAAAGTGGGAATAATTGCGGATCAAAGGTAAGCGAATGGACACACAGGGATGAGATGATCGGACTTGACATGGACAAGGTCTTGTCAAGTGTTTAGTAAAAATTAATCAATTTCTGATTTTATTTGACAGAAATGTGTCATTTAGACATTTCTAGTGATGATCATTTTCCTTATGGGGTGTTTAGTTTGGGTGGCTATTTGAAATTCCAGATTGGTGAGGGTTGTCTTAGTGTGACGTATTCTCAACTACGAATATGAACGTTCATCAGGAACATTAACGATTTCGCTAACCCTAACCTTTCGACAGATCTTCCTAACCACTCATTTCAAATTCACCATTCGATAAAAATATCTGTTCATTCGAAAAGCACTCCATCTTCCTCAAGAATGGTCACCATTTATCATCCTGATCATTTAAGTATTCCCTAATTGTGGATCACCATTGCCATTATTTCTTGTAATCATCCAACCTTTGAAATCAAGCTCTGTTTTGTTCAGTTATTATCCTTTATGGGATCTACAGTTATCTTTGCAGGACTTGTGACTTTCATCCATTATTCCTGTTTTATTTCCCATCATCCTTCCGAGTATTTCTTTCCGTCTCCTGAAAGATTAGCTGTTACACTTTGGATTGATAACCAGAGTAACCGACGGCTAGAGTGAATCGAAACGGAAATCTGTTCAGGATGTTTAGATCATATTTCTTCAGTCTTTTTACTTTCTTTATTAATGAAATAGCAACGTACATCGTTTCTCAGGAAGGGGGCCGCGGCGACCAGAGGGAAGTTCACCGGCGGTGAGAGGACCCGAACCCGCGACCTTTACGTCCAAACGACACGTACTTATCCGCTCGGCCACCACCGGACATTCGATGCCAGGAAAATCATCGTTCATTAAACTGAAGTGGATAAAATTTGTTCAGCCAAAAGGCTCCACTATCACGAATACAACAATGATAGATTAACTTACGAACGGGAGATGGTCATTGAACAGACTTAGAGGGAATAAACTCATCCAGTTTGACAAAATGACCAAAATAAACTACGATTTGCAGAACAGGATAAAATCAAAATGGAATATAAACATTAATCATTATAAAAAATCTAATAAAACATCACCTAAATGTGAACATCACGAATGGTCTAAGCGAGATTTAAATCATCTTCGTTTTGCGGACTATCATGGAGTATGGAAAATTTCAGTCTTTCGTTTAGTTGTATATGCACGACTGACTATGACCTGACTAAGAATTTCCCACTTTGACGAGATGGGTAAATAATCCTTTCACCTAGAAGCAGCAAAATCATCTTTGCCTTCTTCCTCAAGGGATCTAATTTATTTGACAATTACCCATAGCTTTTTTATTGGCTTACCAATAAATCGTTTTGCATAAATGGATCAACAAATACACTCCATAGGAATCATGCTTCTTTCCTCATCATTTTATCTGCGTAATACTTTGTTCTGCTACCGATCATTTTAAAAAGTTGGAAATTGCAAAATTGTATGCTGTTGCCCCAAAGATTTGATTTTTCGATCATTTGTTTTCCATTCTCCTCAATACAACATTGTTTTTATTTTTGTTTCCATCACCTACCTCGACATTCTCATCGTTGCAAAACACTCATTGAAACAGTTTTGGGAGCTTATAGCTGATGAACATGGAGTGGATCCAAATGGACGATATATGGGTGATTCGGATTTGCAATTGGAACGAATCAATGTGTATTTCAACGAAGCTACCGGTAGGTATTGCAACAGACGGATCCGACCTCATGCTTGAGATATTCATTCATTCGAATTTACCGCGAGAAAAAGTGTTCGTCACGGGTGCCATGCTCATCTTTTCTTTTCAATTTTGTGATTATGATAATCAAAAAGATAGCTTTACATTCACAAGAAAATAATGACATTTATTTTT
Source organism: Fasciolopsis buskii (assembly GCA_008360955.1). Taxonomy (NCBI): domain Eukaryota; kingdom Metazoa; phylum Platyhelminthes; class Trematoda; order Plagiorchiida; family Fasciolidae; genus Fasciolopsis; species Fasciolopsis buskii. Next base: position 25,357 of record LUCM01009855.1, on the reverse strand, counting down.
ATTCAGTTAGAAAAATAGTTGATTTGGAATACGCAGACAGTATTGTGCCACTGAGCAAAGATTCACATAGGCTGCAAATTTTCTCGTCCGTGAAGTTATTTTCGGGATGTAATTTGCACTTTCAAAGTTCAACAAGGATTGGCCGATGATAAAGAAATATCTGGATAGATTTAATTGCTTCGCTAATTGTACCCTCCTTGATGGTCGTATGTCGGATGAACATTGATCACATATGCAAACGTCTTGATTGGTATTCATCAATGTGATGTATCTGTGTTATTGGTTGATATCCAGTTATCAACTAGAACTGGACTAGACAGCATAGCAATGAGATCGGTATTGCTATACAACTCGGAACCATGTTTGTTGAAAGCAGAAGAGCAGCGACTGTTGTCGTAGACCTGCTAAAAATGATGGGAGAATTTTGTGAGTAATTCAGAGTTTGAGGTAATGGATATAATTGGTAGACTAAGCATTGAATCAGGATAAATTAAGGTATTTCCGGTATTCTTTGCGCATACCGACAGGGTGATTGTCTCATCGCATGCTACTCTGCGAAGCAGATAGTGGCCAGAAGATGGCTGAGAGGTGGCCAGTCAATGATAGGGAAAACAAACTGCAACAACTTAAACCAGTGGCTTGTGTAGATGTAATTAAAATGCCAAACTGGGGTTCATGAGATTCTCTCAAACCATGGTTGGAAACACTGCGTGATATGGCTTAGGGTTGTAGTTAGTAGTGTTCTTGCATCCGAAATCTTTTTCAGCATAATTGTTCAACTACTTATTTTGCACTCCTTTCTTTTGAGTAGTTGGAATATGTTGGTACAAGGTAGTTGACTGGAAAAGTTGAAGTAAACCGATCATATAGTCTGTCTTCGCATTATGACACGTTATATTTAGACGATAAATCATTTGGATTTGCCATTGAATATTACCTTTGTACCTGGATTAGTTTGCGGTCATAATTAAACGTTGCGCGGTTCAGATTTTTGTCAAACCATAACTAAATGCATTTATAGATCAAATACGAAACTTGGTAATCCTTAGTAAAGATTGCTCAATCTCGGTTTTATTAATCATAATAATTAGACTAATGTGATCTGAATTTAAGTGTTATCATGCAGCACTTATTACACACAAGTGAGGTGCAAGGTTGGAAAAATAACATGGAGTAATTATTAGAATAAGTGGTATGGACCAAGAGAAATTTTGGACGCAAATGCATTATTGAATTGTGCCCTCAACCGTTTATTGAGCAAGTGTTTGAAGTAGCGAAACAGTATTGGAAAAAAGCAATATGCACCGGACTGATTCCGCCACAACTTGCACAATTGAATACAATGAGAAGACCATTGCATTTGGAAGATATGGTCATTCATGTTCATACACAAATCACATGACTGAATAGAAGACACAACAAATTCCGATCAGCAAAATATTCTCGCATATTTCTGCGGTTGTGAATCCCTGTCTGTTTTCATAGGCTAAAGCGAAGCTGTCCCAGAGAGTGGGATCACAAGTCCATATCGTCCCGTTTTTCCAATCATCGCATGTAGGGATTTTATGTAAATCAAACTCATTTTAACCGGACGTTTTCGGCACTGACTTGGGGTTTTCCTACCTGTTCGCCTCATCATGGACTGACCACTGTGACTGATTATGCAATAATCACGTATGGAGGAAAAACGTAACATGAAACAACCCTCCCAACCCATACAATTTTAGTGCCTACTGTACACACTGAATATTTTGCTTCAGTACTATGAGCTAAACACAAGAATTGCGAATGAAATGCAATCGTCGTTTTCTAAACTCAGTCATACTCACTCATTTCCAATCTTCTAATATCTTTCGTCCTCAACAATCTCTTAATCAAATATGTCGCAGAAGCAATGAATACTACACGTTTCATTCCTTAGATGAGCGACTGGTTAGATCAGTCTACCAAAATAACAATGAGCATATGTTTTATACAAATTTCCCGATTCAAAACACTTTCGGGTTTTAATATGACCCGTAGGGTGAGTTGATAAATTCTACGGATCACATGCGTGAATTGACATTTGGGACACTTCAACAGCACATCCAATATACTACATACAGACTGTTCGGACATCTCGCGCATGAATTATAATCCTAAATGAAAAAATTACTGAGCACATTACTTATGTGACAGCGAAATTTTCTAATTTAACCATCTGGGCAAGGGTTTTTAAGTGGGCCAACTCGTGACCACTTCCTAAGAAGTGCGATTCAGCAGATTTTGGAAAAGTACAAAATAACCATAGTAAACTGTAATCCCATAAGTGCGGGAATTTACATGAGGTCCTGATTGCTGCGTTCGTAAATCTTTAAGGACTGTCAGTATCTTGAACCTGATTTAGCTTTCATTGGTGACCATCTTTGGAGGTAGTCATTAGCCTCAAATACCTCCGTCGTTTGGCTGGTGCTGACGATGAGGTTGGGTAGAGATAACATTATGGATTCCGAGAAACGGAGAATCTTTTGCCAGTCTGTGACCCTTGTGTCACTGGAACGAATAAAAGCTTTCTGTGGAGAGCAAGTGCACAGTGCCGGAGTTTGTGGAGTTGTTTACGTTCGCCAGACAAATTTCCATCTTCCTCTTTGAGGATGCTTGGTTCGGTTTGTGTTTGACCACCGATGTCTCCAAATCGTCTTCCAAGTCTGTCGGGAACGTCGAATGATCACCGGTCAGGTACGTCGTTGTAAACTAGGCGTGAGCAGCTGCCATGGTAGAAACTTTCGTGAACCTTTCGCGATCATTGTACTTGCATACCTGAAGTCGCTTGAGGGTGTTACCAAGTTTGTTCGAGGCGACTAGCGGCATCTGACAAGGATATCCCGCCAGTCCATTTTTGTCTATCTTCGTCATGGACGAGATAATGGAAGCTGTTTTAGAATGCCTCCAAGGTATAAGTGTCGAAAAAGCAGCTGATGAGAAACTGTGTGATCTAGATTACGCAAAGTACTTTACGTGTTTGTTCGAATCTTCGAGCGTGCGCAATACTCATCAGACAGAATCTCCAGGGATGTAGCTACATTCGGAATGTGCTCTGCAACCTCAAAATGCAAAGTGGTAATAAAACATTGGACGACAATAGTAAAACAAGTGCTGCTGAATGGACAAGAACCAACGATTGTGGGCCGTCCCAGCTACCTCGTGGTTGCCTGAGGAATGATGTAGAGGGTTAGTAGAGATGAACTCGTGGGGCTGAAACATTTTTGGCGTCAGTGTGATACTACACTGAAGCTAAAATTTTGTGTGCATTATGTCACAGTGCTTGTGGTTCTATTTTAGGTCTGCGAGACATGGAGCTTGTGTGTCGATGTTCGCTGCTGGGCTTTCGATTACCGAGGTCTATATAGTATGGTTACGACTGAATGGAGTGTAGGTCAATAATCTAGTGTTATGTGCCGACTTGGAGAACATTTTGACTGTGTGAAAATTTTCAGAATTAGTTAGTTGGGTCACGTGTTGCGTATGGCGAACACTCGTCTACCAAATCATGCCGTATTTTGCATTTTTCTCGAGGAATGGAAAAATCCATGTGGAGGTCAGAAGATGACGTGGGAAAGTGGTATGAGAAAATACACAGCAAACTTATTTAAAATCAAAATAGATGTTTTACGTCTTCGTAGTTGGATTCCGAAAGAACCATCAACTCGCCTGCTGGAGACAGTGAAGGATATGCCAGTGAACCTTGAGCAATCGTGTTGTCATTTTCTATCGAATCAGAATGATTGAAAGAGTGTATTTTTACAATTAGACTGTAATTCGTGTGTTGGCTACTGCAGCATTTATTTCTTTGCACGCCTATATAGGTCCAATTTCTGGGAGAAATGCATCGGTTAGTTTGGCTTGTGCTGCTATTAATGTGTCAAAGTGAAAACAATGATGATTGGATAATCAGTCTGCATAGCTTCTTATATTGTGAATACGCTTTGTGTACGTGAGCCAGATCGTCCACTATGTCCGCGCTCTTTCCGTACGCACAGGGTGTAATTGAAAGAAATAATGCTACTGTCAATTCATGAACAGGTGTAAAAGTATGACGAAATCAGCATCTTTTTCGGCCCTGCTTGATTATTCCCAATTTTCTGACTGAAGCTCAAAAGATAAGGATTGTTGTTGATTGTTGACGCGGATACGAATGCCTTATTGTATGCTTATTCATCACTGGTTCTCCATAGACAAAGAATGCTCTTTAGTGTTCTCACCTGACTACAGATTTCAATTGTTCTTCATTTGCAATTTTCGTTTCATGTTGTTGTCTTTCTCCTGTGGCTGTTCCTATGCTAGTCGACCTGAAAGTCTAGCGCAGTCATTTGGATCACGTGAAGAGTATCGGCCAAACCTACCATTAACAGTAATTTTTGAGGCCTTTAAGAATGCATCGGTAAAAATCTTACAGAAGCCAACAATTCCCTTAGTAATTTCCGTATTTTTATTCCGAAAACGTGATGTTGAATAAATCACGGTGTTCTTCAAAAATCTTTACTGATTTATACCACAACAAAGCAAAGATTATTGAGAATACTCTGTTCCAGAAACCTTGATGGACCGAGGAATCTGTGAAGTTTGTCATAACCGCTGCTTTTTTATTGAATAAATGTTAAACTTTGTTATCAGGTCAACAGGCATGCAAGTTAGCGGCTAACCTACTGATTTTTAATTGCTTTTATCTCTTCGAGATTACTTCTCTCTCATCAGAGACTGAGTTGAACCCACAGTTATCAGCATTCATTGCGACCAAAGGTGAAATTGGTGATAATTTGCCCTTACCAATCTTCAGTCCCCATAGACTGATCCGGATCTTGAAAGGGATGCTTCCTTTCACGTGATGCTGATCGGAATCTTGAGCTGTCTACCAAAGCAACTGTTTCGACCAGGAAAGATCCAGGGCTGGAGTGTTCGTTTGATGGGTTTCTTTTCTGTCTTCTTTCGGGTTTAGTTGAATCACCATGGCGTACAAGGCCGCAGGTGAATGAAAAGTTTGATTTTATTTTATAGGGTTGTCAATTTAACCCCCCCACTCATTGATGCTTTTGCAGGACTAAGTTACCCAATCTCTTTTTCCATTTCGGTTCAAAATGATTTCATAATTTCACACATGATCTTTTTCCGCATAAATGTCATTTAGTTGGAGAAACATTGTCTTCCATTTTATCTTATCGTCGAACTTACCACTAGAAAGACAAATTTAAATCAGACAGATGAATCTTTAGGAATCTGATGCGTCAGACAGTGTCAATATTTACCACATGTTTGATTTGATAAAGTCGTCAGGTTAAAATTTGACAAAAGATTCCAAATTCCTTGGAGCCAAAAAGAAATTTTTGGTGAATATCACGTGCCTATTTGAGGTGTTTATTAACAAAAGAAAACTACCAGCTAAGTCACAAGTAATATAGTAGAGTATAATAAAATGAATGCCCAAGCAGCCTGCAATATACTTGACCACGTGATTTCATGGCACATTCTAACGATGCGTGATAAATGTTCACTAAAATAGCAATAGATTAGATAAACTAATCTAATGTGATTAGCCTTAAACAATTTTGAGCATTAAGTCAAGAAAACAACGTGTGCATTTCTTCTGAATCACGTCTTTACGGTTGTTTTCTATCATTATTTTAATACTATAGCATGGTAATCAAAATCACAACACACTGGTGCAAGATTAATGATTGTCATACCAAACACAGCTGAATAACTGTTTCGAAAAAAGGTCAACTTTTGAAACAAACGATAAAAAAGAGAGTTGAATCATTCACCTAATATAGTGGGGAAAATTGGCAATATTCTTAAACAACTCATCACACAATATCAGTGCTTAACCCAGGTGAAAATCACCGAATCTAAAATACTACGGGTTAGGGAATATCGGATCCAAACCTGCTGATTTCTCATTCCATTTTACCTTGAATCAGAGGATATCGACCGTGTTATCTTACCGACAACACTTAATTGTCAACATCTGCGTCAGTATCCATAAGGAGAAGCATAATTCTCTAGCCGCGAACACACTTAGCCGAGTTTCACCCCGGTTAAACCGCGTCACCGATGTCAAGAGCGGTGTAAAACCAATTTGGGGTTTACGTTAGCCCAATTGTTTTGGGATCTTTAGAAGACGGAGACCAATTTCTGACAGGTTATGGCTATCAATAGCCTTGATTTGAGTACGAATAGACATGAATTTATTTACATTGGGAAATGCTGTTGAAGAAATTCATTTGGTCAGGCAATCCACACGCGATATATATCTGTTTGCGACAATCCACTGACAAGACTGTTATGTTTATTCCACTGCAATTCGATAGGGCGGGTGTAAGGTGTAAAGTTATCGAACGATAGATACGAATGACCAAATAACAGTCACAGGTTGTTAAATGAGAAACAAACTGATACTACTGCAATTCATCATTTGGTCTATATGTGAAATTTTTCCAGCATGCCCTCTTGGTAATCAGTTTCAGGATTGTAAATTCATTCACCTATAAGGCCTTAGGTCGATGGCGACGTAAAAACGCATGACGGAAACGTATTCGTTTTCAAGACGTGGTTGAACAAAAGAAAATACGGAAATCGAATGGTAACAACTAGTCAGAGGTGAAAGCATTTCATAAATTGAAGACATCGACTGGAATCACTCGGGCGCCCAAACTAGAAAATTTCGGTTTCTTTCGTTTATTGGCAGTGACGTAACTTTGTTACACAATTAAAATGTATCAATTCCGGTATACCATCGCATAAACTTACCACGAGACCTTAGTCTCTGGCAAGCATACATGAACAACCACGCCAAATCAAATAGTTGGACTAAAGTAAGATTTTGTTCAAATTTGACAAATTACGACTAACTTAAAAACAATTCCCCAAGCAAACCGGGGTGCTAGCTAATTACCAGCCTTTTTCATGGTGCTATTTTATGAAATGTTAAGGGCCAACGTGACATGATTAGTAATGTTCAAATAGTATAGTGCTTCAAATGTGGAGTATTGAATGTCGACTGAACCTGAAAGTGTTGTAGTTGACATAAAGAGATTGGTTATAATGGGTGAAATAAAAAAAGATAAACAAGACCCAGGAATTCTCACTAGAATCTCATTTGAATCACAAGGAGCGTGGATGAATGATTAGTCCATTTAAGAATCATGGTGATTCGTCAGAGGAGTTTCCTCGTTCAGGCAGGGCTAACCTTCAGAAAGCGGGCATAAGGCCCGAAAGTATTGGTTTTTCTTTTCAGTAGTATGTTTCGCATACGGGTAGATGAATAAAATTTTCCCGGAAGCATACGACCGAGTTCGCGGTTATTGCCGCTCATTAGATATGTTTACCCGGTACACTTCCGCCTAAGGATCCATCTAGAGAGCTTGTAACACCTTACACGTAAAAGGCAGATACGCTATTTATCCACTGGTGGCAAAGCATATTAGCAGGTGTAGTGTGCCAGATTTCGTCAACAGACGAAAATGCGAAAAAATTTAATGAACAAATCAGATCCACATACACTGCTCACATGAGATCTTCCCGTCCATTGTAGTTTCATTAAGGTGAACGTCAAATCTCCGATGGAAGTTTATTTGTTCAGATTAAATTATGGGTAAACATTTGGTCGTGGCTCAGTTTGTTGATTTTCTAGAGAGATTCTGATCTTTAGGATGAATTGATTGATATACAGTTTCAGCTTTATCCATCATCAACAACATCACCATCATCATCGTTCAGCTTTAAATTGCGAGGTGGGCCTCACATGTTACAATAGAAGGAGTGATTATGCAAGGGGAAACAAAGAGTGAAACTTAGAAGTGCGAAAAAATAAAGGAATCCTCTAGTAAACAACGTACAGAGTAGAGTCAAACTGTACAGATATAAATTTCCAATCATTCTGTTTCGACAGAAAGTAGTCTTACGACTAGTACTGTTCGCGATTTATTGCCATATACTTCACTGTCTCCAGCCATATCTTTCGAACGGCAACCGCGAAGATATGAGACATCAGCTTTACCATACTTCACCATACGTTTTTCCTTACCAGGTTACCAAATCATTTGCTGATCTCCATTTGGAAGTCCGGCCTTATTCACGTCAGCACGATCTCTGTGCACAGCTTAGTGACGATTGTCGGTTCGGATAGATCACGAGGACCACATCATGCATTTGAGGACGTATTAAGTTCATTCGCTTTTAATCTTAACGTAATTCTGGTGAGATAACATCATACCCGGATGTATAGATTGAAATAGGACAAGGAACGATGCATAGCATATGAGGTTATCATACGCTGTTGATAAACTCTGCGACAAGGATGATAGAGCTTTTAGACTGGAATGAAAGACTGTGCAAAAGACGTGTACAATTGCGAGAAGAGACTGTGTAGCGATGGGAGAAGCTAAGGTAAAATGATGATAAAAATCAAGCATGGTCTCTGAAAGCAAAGAAAAAATCTTATTGGAAACTAGATATTCGCTTGATTATATTTCGTCAAAACAAATCAACAATATTTCGGATTTGAAGAACCGGGTATTGTGAAAAATAACGCTTTACATAAGAATCACTAACCATAAAGTGACTGCAAGCAAACACGGTGGCCTTTAAAGACGAATACCGACAAAATTAACAATGTTGATCGATATCGTTAGGCTTTTGGCCTGATAGATTGAAAAAAAGGGTGCCGGGAATCGATTTAACATACAAATCAAACACAAGTTGGAACGCCCACTGAGAACACGTGAATGAATAATTAAAAAAATCCAAACAAAGTTCAGATTTTTACGAAAGTCATAATGTCATTATTACAGCGTCTCTGATAGATGTTGTAACCCACTGACGTTTCGACACATTAACATGATATCATTCACACTAAAAATCAATAATTGGCGCAAGGATTTTTCAGCCCCCAAGTTACATCATTCTGTCCGGATATTTTCAGAGTTCTGATTATTATTCATCGTTCAATGAAAGCTATTTTGGATCATTTAAACGCTAATATAGATATGTTTCAGATGTACTTTGTACATTTGAAGTGGAAAATGCTCTCTCAGAACTGTATGAGCTGAAAACTGAAAACTGTTCTTGCAGGGAACGAATTGAGTGAGCTGAATAGATCTGATTACTTTGGCAATCATATCTCACCTGTTGGTCGTACTTCTAAATTAAGCGTTTTCGCGCAGACAGAAACCCCGATTGGTGGACGGATTTAGTTATTCGGGTGGTTGTCTCACCTGGCGATCCCATATCGGATGAATTATCCTCGTGTATACAGAAGGTCCGACTGGGGTTTGCTAATTCTATGTATCCGTGGTGTCGGCGTGACACAGTTATCGATCAGATGTTGAGTATACGCAGAGATATTGAGGTCAATGCTGCTCTACTACTCCGAAACATGGTCGTTGAGAACAGAGGATCTGCGAAGATTTTCGGTGCTTGAATACCATTCGGTTCGTAGTGTTGATGGAATGTGATGGGGAATTTTGTGAACAACTCCGAGATTAGACGTGGGATAATGGGTCCCACGGTTCAAACTTTGGAACAGGCACCGAATCAGAATAGGTTAAGATGGTTGGGACGTGTTTTGCTCATACCAACAAAATGACCGTCTCGTTGTACGCTGTCCGTCGAGGGAGGTAATGGTTTGAATATGGTTGGAGGTGGTCAGTCGATGAAATGAGTGAAAAGTATGACGTCTTCAACCAGTGAACTGAATTGTGTCGGTGTAGTTAAACTGTCGAGTTGGTGTTCATGAGAGCCGCCGAATTGATGGTTCGAGACAATAAGTGATATGGCTGAGTGCCGCAGTTTATGTGGCTCTTGCATTCGAAAGTTTTCTTCTATTGCATACTTCTTCAGTTTACTATTTTACCATCAACCTTTACTATTCGCAGCTTTTTATGATCGATCAGATGGTTCTTTAAAAAAAGTAACCAAAATCAGATGATGGTCCAAGGTTAATGGCTGTTCAAACTGTAAATGAGTTGAAACTCATCATAGGGTGTAGAGTAAAGCAAATGTAGCCAGTGAACAAGAAAATACCGTCTGTTACATGTTTGTTGAATTGTCTCGATATCGGCATTTTTGAAATAATCTTTGAATAGCTTATCAATCGATCCAGATTGTGCCAACCGCTTAATTCTGAAGTTTCATTTGCGAGAAATGCAAAAACGTGTGACAAAATTTCGATAAGGTGGAATTAAAAACATGGGTATTTAAGTTCGACCTTTATTTTGTTTGCGATTTGCGCAACTGCTTTGGATGCATGACCGAAATTAACTGATTTTAACGGATAGTAGAAGTTCATCCTTCGCGTACTACAGTCTTGTGAGTGAAGCATGGACAGCGCTTCTGATGCAACCACTACTTCTTTTTTGGTTGATTTTTATCCCTTTCAGAACTTGTATTCATACGATGTATGGAGTATCTTATTAGTACTGAGGGGAATAACTACCTCACAAATCGTAGCTAGGCGGCGATCAAGCAGTCATTCCAAAGGGGTCTCAGCATGATGGTCGTGCGGCTGACCAACTTCTCCATTTGGCGGAATTCTCTCGGTTTCCTAGAAGATGAAGTACATACCATTTCTAATTTACCCTATTCTTTCCAATGAATTCAAACAGGAGGACGATTTGTACCTCGCTGCGTACTAGTCGATTTGGATCCGCATACCATGGAATCTGTTAAGGGAACTCCGATGGGTCAACTATTCCGGCCGGACAATTACATTATCGGACGTGCATCCACGGGGAACAACTGGGCGCGAGGTCGATACACGGACGGAGCTGAAATGGCCGATTCGGTCATGGATGTTGTTCGTAAAGAAGTCGAAAGTTGTGATTTGATACAAGGATTTCAAGTGCTGCACGCACTCGGTGGTGGAACCGGGTCGGGTATGACTTGTCTACTTCTGGAACAAATCAAAGAAGGTTGGCCAGATCGAATTGTGAATACATTTTCCATATTCCCTTCACCAAAAGTAAGTTGAGGAAAACTAACGTTGTCATATATAATGAAACGCATATTATTTCTGCTCATGCATACAAACACTAAGGTATTTCCTCTTTAAAAAAAACTCGGTTCATTCATAAAGGTCTGGTGCATACGCTCGAACTTAGTGTTCGATTTTCGTGTAACCGGGTATAGCCAAGGTATTTTCAACCTTACATTCGGATGAGCTTATCTATCAACGTACACGATTTCGGAAGTTTAAAGTTCACATAATATTAACATTAACCTCGAACTTGTTACATATTTTCCGTCAGAGTATGGGTGGATTCTTCGAAGGATAATCAAGGCGCATGCAGTGAGAACTCCAATTCCAGCGGGTTAGCACGTGACCAGTCAATACACCAGACTACTCTGAGTGTACCACACAATTTGACTATTTTGATGATGAGTTAACGACACGCTTCGTCTATGACGATCACCTTGCCATTTCGAATCTAGCAGTTATTAGTAAGAGGTAATTACGGAAGCTGAAAGACTCAATCTGAAATAGTTTTTTGCCACAATAGAACAACACGTTGCATCAGCGAGTATCAACTGTTAAGATGAACACAACAGCGGGATCATTTTTAACATCGTGCAAATTCCTGGTCAAAAACCGACCTAATCACACGTAATAATGCATTCATGACATGCTTGTGGCATGAGCGTAGTGGAAGAGACATGCTCCGTGGAAAACAGCTCATGATCCTTTCGTTTTGTCTTCCGCGCACAGGTTAAATGGGAATCATGCGACTGACTGCGAATCTCGCCGATAACTTGCAGTGTATCTAACCAACAACGATTCTCATCTCTAGGACCCCATCCGGGAAATATAGAAGCACCCACCAGTACCAAGACGGTGATAGTTTTTTCATACTTCCCTATCTAGTCATAGCCTCACAGCTAAGTTCTTCCTTTCACCCTTAACCATGAGGTGAAAAGAAGAGCACGAACACGGTAGGTGATGGACAAGCGTATGCAAAACGTGTGCAAGACATCGGAAGTGGTGTGGGTCTGTTATCACAGTCAAATGACGACTGTCTGCGTTCAGCACCGGACGAGGTTCTTCATCAGATAGTCCCGTCCGGAGGCATTGCTTATCAAATACAGAATCATACACAACATCCTCATCGTAAAGAGGATAATAAACACAACCGAAAAGGAGAACAGTAAAGATTATGGAATTTTGAGGGAAAGGCAGTTGGTATGTGTTAGTAGTAGGAGATAGAATGTTCTAATAAAATAATACACCATGTGATATCATCGCTTAACTGACTAATAAGAAACTACGGCAATCACGGTTGGGGTCCTAACCGGTGGCGTAACGGCTAAGGCGTTCGACTCAGAATCGTTCGTCCCGGGTTCGCTTCCCAGTTCGGGCGCGGTCCATATGCACTGCTGATGATTCCTAACAAGGATGAAACAGCTGTACAGTGCTTCCATGGTTTCTTTATGGTGAGTTGAGCGATGATATCACACGGTGAATTATTTCAGGAAAGGCTGTTGTCATGCAACCGCCTTAAGTGTTACAGAATTGGATAAACTGTTCTAGTTTTCGTTATTTACAATGTGATTTTGTCCGCAACGTAATCTCTACTTGTAACCAAACTTCCAAGGTAATTAATGCTGTTGACTACCATAAAGGATATCCAGGGGCATGTTATTGTTAGCTATAAGGTGCTTTGCATTTTGAAGATGCAAAAGTATATCGCATTTGGATGTCTCAAACACCAAGCTGTTCAAAGAGCATTGAATTCCCTTTTGAATCGTCATTCAGCAAGGCGATTTCGTCGGTTTATTCTAGTTTAAATACTCTGTTCAATGGAAAGAGTTCAACTCCACCACCTAAAAGATTAGACAAAGCGTTCTGTAGACTATCCTCTATGACAAACCTGAATGGAAATGCAGATATAGAGCTGCCTTGCCTAATTTCATTGAGAACGACCAAGGGTAGCAAAGCTGGCCATGAACAATAACCGGACTTGATACGGGACGGTTCAACTCATTGAGGACCGACACATACTCCTCGAGTACTCTATTCCTCAACAACCAGATCCATAGTTCAGATCTATCAACAGAGTCAATGGCTGCTCAAATGTCCAAAAGCACGAGGATTGTTGGCCTTTGAAATATGAAACGGTGCTCTAACACTTGTTGGAGAGTGAACATTTTTTCGATGCATCCACGACCAAAGAGAAACCCGGCCTTTTCATCACGGGTTTTCCCCTTCACGCGTGTTGAACAATCTGTAAAGAATGACGGACGAAATCAGCTTTGACGCCATCGAGATTAGGTTAATGCGCCTGTGGTTAGCGCAGCCGTTGCGTAAGCCGTTTTTACAGATGGGGTCGATGATCGACTGCCTATCAGAAGGGGACATTTTCCGAGTAACAGGTCTTTGCGAACAAAGCGTGAAGTTCTCTGATGATTTCCATTCCTTAATACTTAAACACAGCTAGAGAAAGCTCATCGAAGCCCCACACTTTGTGAAGCCCTAAGACTCGGATTTCCCTGAGAATCTCCGCCTCATTTGTAGGATCTGTTGTAACAGTTCACGGCACTCTTGTCAGAACAGCTGTGGGAGTGGCTGACGCCGAGGGCCAGCTAAATTGTTCCGCGTACAGGATGTCATCGCAGACTGTGGATAGGCGAAGGGTCATCTTCACAGAGCGTTTCGCGCACACCCCGGGCTTTCTTACCTGCAGCGCGGATGAGGTTAAACAACTTCCAGGAATTTCCTCTTGCGTAGCATGTTACATTTTCACATCTCGTTAAGGCTGCCAGATCTCGTGACACCTACCCGCGCTTGCAATGAGTTCACGCTTCGTTATGAGCAGTGCTTCATTATACTTGCTACCATCCAGGATGGACTGGCGTGCATCAAGAAGGTACAAAGACTAAGCAGAAATTCAGGGTATCACAAGTCGACGAGTCAGGCCACAACTCGTTAAGCCAATGGAATGTTTGGCATCCATTGATGTTTTGAGATGGAGGCAATCCTAACTTTTCAGCCGGTGAGCATCAAGAAATTGATAGGCGGATCGGATAAGATAGCTTGTCGCAACCTACCCAACTCTGCAAAGTGCGTTTTGATCTCACACCGAAGCACATGGGGATCATGAAAATGAAAATAAAATGATGCAGAAACAGCATCGTCGATAATAGATTACTTTTCTTGCGGACAGTTCGTAGTAGTGCAAAAAATATCAGACTACTCGAACCGTTCTTTCTTTTTTTTACAGGTCTCCGATGTGGTTGTCGAACCGTATAACGCCATTTTCACTATCGATGTTCTTTTGTCGCTGAGCGATGAAACTGTTATCCTGGACAACGAGGCGCTTCACAGTATTTGCACAAATGTGTTAAACATCTCTGCAACATTCAACGATATCAATCACCTGATGTCCACTTGTGTAGGCGGAATGACCACGTGCTTCCGTTTCCCAGGCCAGTTGAATTCGGATTTGCGCAAACTTGCCGTGAATATGGTTCCGTTCCCTCGACTGCATTTCTTCGCGCCATGTTTTGTCCCTCTGGCAAGTCGGGGAAATCAACCGTACAAGGCGATTACCGTGCCCAATCTGGTTCAACAAATGTTCGATGCCAAACATTTGATGGCTTTTTGCGATCCACGTCAAGGTCGATTTCTAACTTGCGCTTCCGTGTTTCGTGGTCGATTGAGTATGGCTGAAGTGGAAGAGAGCATGTTGAATATACAAGATAAGAATTCCCGCTATTTTGTCGAATGGATACCGAATAATGTACAAAATGCCGTATGTGATATTCCAATGCGTGGACAAAGAATGTGTGCAACGTTTTTGGGCAATACGACCGCTTTACAAACTGTATTCCAGCGTATACAACAAGCATTCTCTGCCATGTTTAAACGTAAAGCATTCATGCACTGGTACAGTGGAGAGGGGATGGACGAGGGTGAGTTTGTCGCGACTGAGTCCAACGTGAATGATCTTATCAGCGAATATCAAGGGTATCAAGATGCAACGGTCGACATATGAGGACAGTTTTGTTCAATCATACACGACCGGGATGATGTAACTGTTTGGTTATTATGAATTTCCTTTTTCCAGATCTCCTTTCAGTTTGTATTCCTTATCTCAGTCTGCAACCATTCCACTTGATGTTCATTTTTCGAATGATTTTTCTAATCTGTATCGTCAGTGTTTGTGTTCATTACTTTCTTTGAACAATAGATTTTTTTATCACATTCATTCACGATTTTTGTGCTGTGAAAGGATTGAACAACTGGTTAAGCGGTTAAAAGATATTCAAGCGGAAATGTTGGATTCTGGTACCATGGTTAATTCTGAACTGTTAATATCCTTCTGAGATCGATTGCACAAAATGGGATATGAGTTTGTCTGATAACTGCCTCAAACTATGAGCTCCCACGCAGCTGGAACAATACCAGTAGATTTCTAAATATTTAGTGCAATCCGATGAAAAGTACAAATGGGCAATTTTCGAGTTTTATTGTTTGTTTATAAGTGATCAGAAATTTCATTGACTTCGCATAAAAGACATAATAGTTAGCCAAAAAGCCACATTTGTTATTTCTATTCATTTATCATGTATCTTGTACAAGTAAACTATTAATTTGGTCATTACTGTTTTCGAAATAAAAAGAGCGTTACGCGGCAAATGAGAAGATGCACGGCTGATAAACGTGGATTGAATGCACTCGACGAATATATATGATCCAATATGATGATCGGAAACAGCAAATCCGATCGAACATCAACGGTGACGGAAAATGGTTAATCATGTTGCGTATTATGATTGAACTATTTGGAAAAGTATTCAAAATCTCCACCTCCAGACTGTTTTTCACGTTCTAAGAGATGTATAAACGTGTAGATTACAAACCCATGAAAATGGCTGTTATTTGTTTGGCGCGTCTAACTTAAGTTCTACCCATTGAAAGTTCAAATTTCTGTGGCCTGACTACGTGGTCACAGGGTAGTAAGAAATAAGAATGGAATAGTAAGTGAATCCTCATACAACTTCTCCGAAGAGATGAATGTTAGCCGCATAAATCACTTTGAGTGTTCGACTGCTCCAGCCGAATGTTATGCGCAGGACAACTAGAAAGACAGGTTTTCAAACCCACCTAGTTCTACAGGCTGTCATAATTGAAACCTACCATTTCCCTATCTGTATGAATACAAATAAATCCGCTGGTACCGGGACACCATGATGCTAATGAGGTGTCTCATTCAAGCTGTTGTTTGTAAGCAGCGAGAAAGCGGATAGTTTTAGTTGATACTACTTGTTATTTATAGACAATAATTCGAGGATATATAGGATAGATGGGTATATTTTACGGTACTATTAGAATCGTTTGTTCGTTTCTTTGAATGATGCAGAACTAGTTTTCTCGTAATTAAATGCAACCCGTTAGATACTATGATTGCAAAGTTCTCCAATATTCTGATCAGTACGGTTCGTGTGAAAAACTTTGTCAAATGGTTGGAACGAAACAAGCCATTTTGCTTCTATTTAGTTCCTGGCAAGGTGAAAATTCGGAGCATAATACTCCCGTCAATCTAAAACCCACCACGCCTCTATGCGCTCTCAATACACATTCGCAGTCGTTTGCTCAGTGTTCCCCAATCCCCACGATTTGCGGACAGACAACAATTTTGTGGACCTCATCAGAAGTGGGAACGCATCAGATAGCATACGGTTTATTCGATGCTGATAGCTGGTTGCTCACTGGGTCCATTTTGGACCTCCAGTCTTTTTGGGATGCATTTCCTATCAAGCGATTCACAACCCGGATATTGAGTGTTCTGATGTGCGTCGTGTGAAGTGACGCAATTTTTGGGGATGGGTATATCCTGAACTTCCTCCTCGGAGGTTGATTTATGCCACTCATGAGTAGTCAAAAGAAAAAGGCGAATTTTCTCGTAAGGATTAGGAATGACGCTGTCGTTTGATTTACATGCCAAGTAAACCATAGGCTCCGATTTTGTCAAAAGTGATTGGATGGATGCGCAACGGCCTACGCTTTGTCTATCGAAACTGTGTGGTTGAACTAATCAGTGATCGATGCACTGTTCAATCGCCATATATTTTTATCTAACACCAGTAACCGCACAATCGTGTTCGTGATCGATTGGCTAACTACGTGAGACGAATGGTTCAAACGAACGGGAGACGAATTGTTCACAGGGCTATTTACGAAATTTGATCAAACTAAATTTCGCTATTGGTGATGCGGCAGTTGGCAACTACCCGCATGTGGTAAGATATTCTGTATACTGGAAGGGTCACGAACAACAAGGATTACGAAAGAAGGTGTTCTAGTGACTGCTGCAAAGTTTCATTTTGTAATTCAGTTCGAAAAATTATTATCGGAAATAAGAAAAGGCTACTGGTGAACTGGCTAAGAAAGCCAAATAAAAACCACGTGAACATCGGCGTACATCCTGCCAGGACAAACTTAAAAACTCCGGTACAAAGTAATCAGAAAATACAATTTCAATCAACATTGAACAGGATAGAAAAACAATGAAAAAGATACAAATTTTACTTTTACGTGATATATTCATAGTTCGATCCTATCTTTACACTGATAGTAAATCTCAGGAAATGTGTGAATTTTTTCATGCTTAGCTGATTGCCGCCTTTCGCGTATGAATCTCAGGTAATCCGGTCAATCTGGCATCCGGGAAAAATCAGACTCGAGTTCCACTCTCCCTCTAAAGATCATCACTGGTGTATATCCTCCATCGCGTCCTGGATTTGGACATGGGCGTGTGTATTACGATTGCATCACCAGTTCCCGTTTAAGCTAATCAAAAAGGCCGAGTTAAATTTATTCACACCTCGTCCTCAATGATAACCAAGTGTAAACTTGATCCGATGACTTGAGATTTGCATGTGAAAGGTGGACTCCGAAAGGCAGCCAGCCATGCACGGAAAAACCCATCCCACGTACTACTGAACAGTAATTAAAGGATCGATATAAAACGTTTGGATTCGTTTAATTCCACTCCACCCATCTTTTCAAAAACCGGCTTCGACACAGGCAACACATTGATCAAATTATGTGAGTTAGGGCCATTATTATAATACTTATGAGCTTATTTCATAGTGCATCAGAAAATCGATGCGCCATGTGAATTGTTATACATAAAATTTGATTGTTCCACTTATCAACTCAGTCGAAACAGATCATAAGTTATCGACTTTTCGAACGCCAAAATTGAATTTCGAACATCCCTACGATCTAAGAGTAAGTTTGGCGAACGAGAACTTCTGATGATGGAACACGTGAACAAGTTGTGTGACCACTTCGACCAGGCTGCTTTGTTGCGCAGTAAAATTTTCACGGTTGACTTTGGCCCAATCCCCGCTTTTCTATGAATTCTGACGAGATCAGATGTGATGATGAATGGGCCAATTTTTTCTAATATTTCAAGCATTGTGTGTTCTATATCCAAAGGGAGAAAACAGATAATGCTAACCGCTTGAATATCGTTGATACCAACATATTCCTCACTGGAATATCATCACAAATAAAACAGAATTTCATATTAGGAATGGAACTTTGGAAAAATGATTGCTCCGAAATAAACGGTGATAAAACACATGTTCGTCTAAGGGTGCACTTGAAATAATGAAAATTTCAGTATCCGTTAACCTGGCAATAATATGTGGCATTGATTGCAACCTTACTACAAATAATACTCGAAAAACAAAAAAAGAACCAGGAATAACAAAAGACCGACTGCAAAATACAGTAAGCGGGAAACTAGCTAGAAGGCAGTCAGTCTATTTGCACCGACACAAGTCAGTTCACTGGTTGAAGACGTCATACTTTTCACTCATTTCATCGACTGACCACCTCCAACCATATTCAAACCATTACCTTCCTCGACGGACAGCGTACAACGAGACGGTCATTTTGTTGGTATGAGCAAAACTCGTTCCAACCATCTTAACCTATTCTGATTCGGTGCCTGTTCCAAAGGTTGAATCGTGGGACCCATTATCTCACGTCTAATCTCGGAATTGTTCACAAAATTCCCCATCACATTCCATCAACACTACGAACCGAATGGTATTCAAGCACCGAAAATCTTCGCAGATCCTCTACTCTCAACGACCATGTTTCGGAGTAGTAGAGTAGCATTGACCTCAATATCTCTGCGTATACTCAACATCTGATCGATAACTGTGTCACGCCGACACCACGGATACATCGAATTAGCAAACCCCAGTCGGACCTTCTGTATACACGAGGATAATTCATCCGATATGGGATCGCCAGGTGAGACAACCACCCGAATAACTAAATCCGTCCACCAATCGGGGTTTCTGTCTGCGCGAAAACGCTTAATTTAGAAGTACGACCAACAGGTGAGATATGATTGCCAAAGTAATCAGATCTATTCAGCTCACTCAATTCGTTCCCTGCAAGAACAGTGTTCGGTTTCCAGCTCATACAGTTCTGAGACAGCATTTTTCACTTCAAAGGTACAACATACATCCTAAACGTATCCACACTAGCGTTTAATTGATCGGGTAAAACCTGCCAGTTACTTGTGTCTTCACTCAGTCCGCTTCTTTTTACTCCTACAGATTACTATCTCAGCAAATTTCAGTATCACTCTTCAGGCCCATCTTCATAAGTATCTCAATCTTTCTGAGCACTAAGACAGACCACGTGGAGCAACAACACATTTTGACGAAAAAGCTCGTTTCCAGTTATTTGTAACCATGCACATACCTAACAATAAATATATTTCACCACAAATGAAAGAGGAGAGGATTGGTTGCAGTTCGAACAGTCAAAACATGTCCACTTTTGTCTATGCAAAACGGATGGCGGTCAAAATGATGAGTTGGAGGGGTGCGATTCACATCCGTGACCCAGGTTTGTAAGTGATTCGAGAGATTTTCGGTGGTGTGGAATGGGCCGGATAGTGTTCAATGTTTGTACGACCTGCTTTGAGCATACAACGGGGCATCGTGGGGATGAATCTACATAGCCTCAGCTATAGATTAGACCCGGGATTTCATCGACCTTGATAACCTATTCCGAGTTTGCAGATTATTCCGGACTCCTTAGTTACATTCATTAAATAGTCGGAAGCAAACAAGTGTGAACACAGAACAATGGTGATAGCTTTGATCGCTTCTGTGTTTAACCAAGCCGGTTGGTGTTCGCTAATCCGCTTAAAGAGACGTCTGGCTGTACGAGCAATGTACGCTTCTCCACAGGAAGAGGTGAGGCCGTGGTATCTGGCACATTATCTTTTAGGCACGAATGCACGAGTAGCCTGGATATAGACAAGACTCTGTGGAACGTCTTATTGACACCTCCGGAAAATCTGCGTTATATGACGTCTGCTGGTATGTCCCCTTAAAGGAAAAACTGATGTACAGAGCCTTCTTATGTCGTCCTTCAGACTGTCTCATGGCTTCGTCAACGAAACCCTCAGGATATCCGTTTTGCCAAATCACTCCACATAGGAAACGAAACTCCTACTCTATAGTACTTTCAGCGCAGATTTTCCGTGCCCTGTGGACTAAGCAATACATTAGGTTTCGTCTTTGCTTTAGGCCGCACGAAACCACTGAAGTGAATATACCAGTCGTTCCATGTAGCTTTCCGTTGTACGGACAAGTGTACGGAGTCATCCACTCGACGCCTCGGGCAAGCATCCAAACATGCCACTTTTCGTTTTCTTTCTTTTGAAGTGTGAATCGCACATTCCGGCGGGCCTTGTTGAATGTGTGCGCCGTGTGATATTCAAATTACCGCCTACCACGCAAATGCTATCGTCAACATGTTTGTAGAGTACAAACTGTCCAATCAATGATCATAATAAGGTATTTCTAAGTTTTGCCATAAAGACGTAGGTGAATAGGTGCTCCCAGTGCTAATCCATGTTTTTTGAAAATAAACCTCCCCATTGAATTTGAATTGGACATTGTGTTCACATGCGAAGGAGCTGCCTCGCTTCATCCACTGGAACACCTACGCCGATATTGCTTCCAAGAACGGATTCGCACAGACAATCAATTGTTTCACTGGTCGGTACGCCTGTGAACAGTGAGGTGACATCGAGTGAAAACACTCACACTCACGAAGGATCTAAATTTCTGATACCTTCCACAAAACCGAAGGTATCCCGTAAACTCTGCTTCCAGACTGTTAACCTCACCGGCTTCAGCAATCGAGTTAGCTACCTCGCTTCCATGTAATAGGGAAAGTTGCTCATGTCTACGATAGGTCTCAAAGACATCCCCTCCATATGTACCTTCGGCAGTCCGTATAGTCTCGGAGTAATCGTCCCAGTTGGACGTATCCGTTGAAACGCAACTGCATTTATGTTCCCCTTCTGTCTCAACAACCGTACTTCCTTGGAAATCGATTATTCCATCTGAATCGTTTTATCTTCTTTGGTCGAGGTAAACGTGAAATTTGACGAGACACTTGATACAGACTTGATCTTTTCTACGTTGTCCCTTTTGCGGAGGATTACAATTTCTGCACGTTTGTCTGGTCTTGATAAAATAATCACTTTGCTAGTCTGCAATTCTTTTAGGCGCTTTAGTTATTCTGTAATTACGATTCCTTGCGTTCACGATTTGGTGTCTTTATACTGGTAGCAGTTATCAATCACAATAGTTTTTAGCTTCTCGAGTTCATGTGATGATGATGGAACTAGACTCGTAACCTGCACGAAAAGGTTCTCAAGTTTGATCGTTTATTCTTACTTCCGGGACAACAAAATTTTAGTCCTAATCGTAGTACCTCAACCAGCCTTTGAACCAAGTTAGGCGACGAGTAATTGTGGGCGCATTTTGTTGGGTCATAATGAAACTCATCAGATGGCTCCAACGGGTTCAAAAGTTTTTCTAGTAAAGCGAGTTTTCATTGAGTTTGTTTGACAAAAGTCGAGTCGACCTAAACAATGAAGATATTTATCTTCGTCAGTATGCTAAGCACATGTGAAGGTTCCGTTCTAATTCACTTCTCCAGTTGGATTAAGAGCTTAATGACGCAAAGAGAGGCAAGAGATTGCGACCAGGTTCCCACGCACAATGGTGCAGTACTGCTCAGGAAATTTCATGTCTACCACTTCTGGCGCACCTTTTAGTGGTAGACAGCGTCACAGAAGTGCACGATCGACTGATTCCAACGCCTGTTTCAAACCAAGAGAAATAGAGAGATCGTGCATCCACGCAGCATGTGACTTTCCCCCAAAATGTGTCGAAGTGAAGTTAGTCAATAAAACCACTAGTGAATCAGAAACCAATTTAGTCCTACGCTAAAATATTTCACGAGTACTGGATAATCGGAAGAGGAATAAGCCCGTGAGCAGGTTGGTTGTCTACCAAACTAATTCTTCTGGAATTTCAAATCAGTCTTTAAAAACCTGTTATCTCGCCCAGACCGATTTGACCAGTTCTGTTAAACTGCGAAGCTGAAACACTGTCACCGTTCTTGAAGGACGGCGAGAATCCATTTGGTCCCGACGCCTTACGTCTTTTAAGAGAATCCCTCTCTACGATGACCTTCATTTCTGGTGAAGGACTGAGATCTACTGCAGTTTCTTTTGTGAACTTTAGTGAAGATCCCCCTACGGAAGTGGGACAATTGAACTACACCGTAAGGTACTCTACTCAGTGCTCCAGTCGACGTTGCTAGGTGGGTGAATCGGGGTAATGTCGTGCACTCCGAGCATCCCAGGTACGTCCGGCTTTCGTGATCTACTAGTCCTAATCAGTCAGTAAATGTTGCGACTACTCACAGCTGGTGGGCCGATGTTGCTTTTTATGAGAGTTTGTATTCGTCCGTGGTGAGAACAAGCTTGTATGAAGTGGTCACCATTGTCGAAGCGATCAGACTTTCGATATGCCGTTCTTCGTTGGGATTCAAAACTGCCAGGAGCTATAGTTGAGTTCAACTGTAAACATTGCGGCCAGTGGAAATTTTTTTTGTATTTTTTTTACCATAGCCACCGGTCTCTTCGTTCTTTTTATTGTCATATAGGCGGCGGTAAGGTAGCAACCAGAACGGGAGCATATGAAACGTGAGATTCAGCTTTGAAAAAGTACCTGACCTAGGTAACACACTAGTACTAGTGAAAAGGACACGGCGGTCGATCAGTTCAGACAGCGCGAGACGGTCTTTCGGACCCCATGGGTCGTGGGAAATTTTTTCGGACAGCCTTACTCATTTATCCAGCCCATATGTCTCGATGACATGCAACAAACTCGATAAGACGGGAATGTGAGTCGGATGACCACGGAAAAAATTTCAAATCCAAAAATGACGTGGAACTAAAGCAAAGTGAACAGTTACGCGAGAACAACAACACATGATAAGAATACGATGTCATATGGAATAGTAGATGAGTGCACTCGTGAGTATGCG
This sequence comes from Fasciolopsis buskii, assembly GCA_008360955.1. NCBI lineage: Eukaryota > Metazoa > Platyhelminthes > Trematoda > Plagiorchiida > Fasciolidae > Fasciolopsis > Fasciolopsis buskii. The sequence goes on along the minus strand of LUCM01009855.1, from coordinate 1,938 downwards.
GGTCTATTACAGCCGATAGCAGGGAGGAATAAAGATGAATGAAAAATCATATAGCATTGTGTAGACTTTTCCGTACAAAAAATGTGTCACATTTTAGTCGACCAACACTGGCCGAATAGATCAGAGCAATTAGTCGATGACGGGACGCCCGAGGCGAAATCTGATTCATGACAATTGACACTTTACATGGGATCGAAGTGGTGGGGTATCAATGACTGGGTATAGCCGAGAAATTAGAGTTCCTGTGGCAGCAGATGACGGGGTTAAACGCAGGGAGACACGAAAGACCAAATTTACAAAATTGGTTGGTAATCTGGTTCCAGTCGCCTTGACGGTTGAGAATGACAAATTAGAATGCACGAGCCATGAAGACTCATCACCTGGTAGAAAAAAACAACGGTGATGGAGTGCGTGTGAGAAAAGGAGATACCGAGAAGGACGGTGCTCATATCAGCAAAAGTTGAAAATGCAACAAATCAAGGTCAAATAAAAAAAAGGATAACCACGATAAACTAGTAAAATCGTCTACTTTTCTGGATGTGACAAAAGAAAGTGGGGGAAATCCGGCTGAGAAAAAACAACAACACGGAAATCGTTCTTCCATTTATTTTGGTCGTAGGTATTCATATTAATCGTCATGATCTAATCTTTTTTCTCCAGCTGGCAGAAATGTCACAACAAAATAGTTTCGCCGAACTCCCTTGACTTTCTGCAAATAAATGCATTTACCCAGCAATCCGAGCCCTTCCCAGGTCCACAAAAGAACTATTCAGCAAAGTTAGAAGATCGTCACTGTCTTCTCTCGGACTACATAGTCTCGCCTCAACTAACCAGTGCCTGAATTCTTTCCCAAACGGCTTCATTGCCACCCACGACCTGCCGAAAACGAACTTCCACTTATTGATAGGGTCCACGAAGCACATAATTCAGAATGAAACGGTACACCTTAAGTTGTGTTGACAGTTACCCTCACAAACAAACGAATCATTACTTTCGATTTGCAATTCCAGAATACTCGCAGATTCTCATTAAACTTTAAGCAGTGAACTGATGGAAGCTGCATCACCATGCACCACATGATCAGAGTTCAAAATTCTGTTTGTCCGCAAGTTTATACACCGTAATTCTGCTTCGCCGTACCTTTGTTGTCTGCATATGGACTGTATGAAATTAATCTTAGAACTACGGAACAGTTTGGCCAGTTGATTAGTCTGTTAGTTTGTTGAATTACACCCACGTTTCCTTTCTGGTATATAAAATAACACATACGATAGACGTGAAATGAAGAGGCTGTGAAATTAAAACATGAAACCATACAACAGGCACAAAACATAAACACATGGTGGGAAAAGGTTGTAAACCTGCGTTCGAGCCTAACTCGAGCAAGATACGATGTTCAAGCAACGATGACTTCTTCGAGGAAAAGATAAAACAGTTATACAACGTATTTGTGTTCTCACTAGAATCTCATTTGAATCACTAGGAGCGTGGATAAATGATAAGTCCACTTAAGAATTACATGGTGATTCATCGGAGGATTTTTCGGGCTTGGGCAATGCTAATCATTAGAAAGGGGACACAAGGCCCGAAAATATTGGGCTTTCTTCTCAGTAGTATCTTTCGCACACGGATGAATGAATAAAGCTTCCCCGGAAGAAAACGACCGATATTTCGCAGTTATTGCTGCTCATCAGGTATGCGCCCTCAGCTTTTCTAAGGCATGGTACTGTGGCTCCGACGGATGCATTTACTTCTCTAATTAACTCATAATTAACCTCGTCTTCCATCCTTGACTGCTGAAGACTCTTCACTATTATTCCCATCTCTAAATCTAGAAGTTCTACTGCTTTGACAAAACATTTTTGCCCCATCGCCTTAACGTCTTTTGGTCTTAAACTGATGGAACTTATTGCAGTTAAACACCTGCGTTCTTCTATG
>LUCM01009854.1:192352-204205 GCA_008360955.1 Fasciolopsis buskii | reverse complement strand
AAGTGGCACCCAATACCAGATTCCTAACCTCAATATTACTCACCCGGTCACTCCATCCAATCCTAGCCACACTACGTAAACATGGGTTGTCGAAAACCTCCAACCGACGAACATCGCCCACACGCATACTCCACGTCTCGCAACCGTGCAACAGAACTGAACGCACTGCAGCACAGTACACACGACCTTTCAACTTCAGTGAAATATCAGGCCGACGCCACAAGTGCTTCAATCCAGCGTAAGCTGCACGAGCCTTGGATATACGCATACTTACCTCCAATCCCGAGCTACCATCGTTGGACACGCAGCTACCAAGGTAGGTGAAACGGTCCACCATTGTTATTTCCTCTCCATCCAGTATCAAGTTCGGCGCTGTGGTCGTCCAGTCTTGTAACAGTACTTTGCACTTTGAAGGTGCAACGCGCATGCCGAACCGAGCGACCGATCTCGACAGTCTATCTAGTGCCCGTTGTGCATGGTCCGCTGACTCGAACAGGCACACGACGTCGTCTGTGTAACTTAGGTCGCATAGCTTTCCTCCATTTCCCAATTCGACTCCTGCATCCCGGAGACCTCCTAAAGCATCTTCCATCACCTCGTCCATAACGAAGTTGAACAAGAATGGAGAGATGGGACACCCTTGTCGAACGCCACTAATCGCTTCGAATGAACGTGACAGTTCACCCTATACCCTCACGCGACCGTAGGTATGCGAGTACAATGCTCGCAGCAGGTTCACAAACTTCGTTGGCATACCCTTCCGGTGGAGAGCACTGAGTAGTGCCGGTCGATCCACGGAGTCGAAAGCACCTTTCAAGTCGAGGAAGACTACGATCGTAGGGCGGCGGTGCTTGTGGCGCGTTTCGAGTATCTGTCGAAGAGTGAATATTTGGTCGATGCAACCTAGACCTGGCCGAAATCCGGCCTGTTGTTCGCGGATATTACTCTGGCGGATCGGTGTCAAACGGCGCAGCATTATCGAAGCTAACACCTTAGTAACTATCGGAATTAAACTAATCCCACGAAGATTGCTGCAGCCACTCCGTGTACCCTTCTTAAAGATGGGCACAATCACTTTCAGAGTATGAAACTTAGTAGACTACGCTGATTGGGTCACGTGTTGCGCATGACGAACACTCGTCTACCATACCGTACCTTATTTTGTGTTCCTCCCAGTGAATGGAAGAAGCCATGTGGAGGCCAACAGATGACGTGGCAACGTGGGATGAGAAAATGTACAGCGAACTTGGGTAAATTAGCTGTCTCACGTCTTTGTCTTCGTGGTTGGGGTCCGAAAGACTTGTCGACTTGTTGGCTGGAGACACTGAAGGATATGGCAGTGAACCGTGAACGGTGGCGATCGTGCTGTCATTTTCTATCGAATCAGAGTGATTGAAAACACGTGCGTTTGTACAGTTAGACTGTGTTCCGTGTGTTGGCTGCAGCAGCATCTTATCTTTTCCCGCCTGTGTAGGTCCACTCCCTGTTCCCCTTGGATATTCACTCTTTTTATATAAACGTGTAACTCTGTGGAAAGGCAGCGGTCAGTGAGGCTTGCCTTGCTGTTTAACGCTGAACGATGATGAACCATTCACGCACCGAGTTCGAACCCATCCGCCGACGGCGGACACAACACAACCGTTGCTGCCCTCGTTACCGCGCCTGGCTTAGGGAAACTTTATGGTTCTACAACTGAAATCCCATAACTCTAACTTCCTACGAATTTGGATAGTCAATGAGCCCTTGGATATTACTCTGGTGTCGTTCATCTTGTTAAGCCATAGAAAGGAGTAGAATTGCATACTGAATTACGACCATGATGTGTTCACAGTAAAACTTGAGCTTCCCCTCGTGAATAGCTACACCTGCCGAAAAAGCGTTCTTCGCCATTTATGTGGGTGAACTGAAAAGATGAATATCAAGTGAAACGGAAGTTTGAGAAATTCACTGGCACGTATTTCCATGAAAAAGGATACAAGTATCTTCGTATACTTGAACGGTGGCTAGGTCGCCTTCCAGACGAATGATTTCACCTACTAATTCACCATGGCCCACGCGAACCAACTCGTACATTGCAGAACCAGCCATGGATGAAGCAGTAACAACTGGAGAAGAGAGAGGGACAGAAAGCAGAGATAAATAACAGCACTTTGATGTCAGCTGATAGTTAAGAGTACAGTAATTACAGAGAACTTTTTTTTATCATAGGAGCAAAGAAAATGAACCCGCTTCAGTGAATCAGCTAGCGACGTAACGGAAGGATAAACTAGAACAAGTGAAAAGTGTCTTGAGAAAGGCTACCCGTAGTAACCCTTACCGACAACGTGGCCAAGTTCTTCGTTAGCAATATCGTACAGCATTAAACAGCACAGCGATTTTCAGAGGGTTCTCATCATTGAGCTTGGAAACCAACAGCCTGAGCTGCGACCAAAACAAATCCTCAAATCCACTGAGTAAGACTAATCCTATTACTTCCAGTAGGCTGAACAGTGATAAGTGGAGCTGCTGTTTAGTGCTTTGAGGCCGGTTTAACAACCCAATTCCTTGTAGGTAGGTTTCTGAGTCCAAGGCTTTAGTTAAGGTTCCCAAAGAAAGACCCTATCACCAATGTGGACGTAACCTCTGTATGGGACCAAACCGAGTAATATTAGTGGAAAGTAGTACTACAAGGTATCCTAGATAGAACACATAAAATTTCGAAATGCTGCGTATACGAAACGCAAACAGGAGACTCCATTCTAATGGCTAATATTTGAAACCACACCGGATTTCCACTATGACAGAATGTTGATAACAGCGTTTCTGGTAGATGTAATACGTCAACATTTCGACTACCGTGGGTAGTCTTTCTCAAGGCAAGTTTTACAATCAAATGCCTGAGGAACGTCCACATGCCAACGGATGTTTAGTTGTTTGTGTATTTGTGAATGTGTACTTTGAACTGTGGGTCGGGTGAGAGATTTGTCCTTCACGTCACGCCCCACCGTGGCGGTGGGATCAACCAGGGTGACCTTTGGAATATTCGTTTCTCAAAGATGTTAGGGCTGTCCATATCTCCGAAACCTCAGCCCCGTCGTTCCGATTGATGCATGTGGGGTGGGTGCTTATTGTCGGAGCCTCGACCCACAGTTCAAAGTACACATTCAAACACACAGAGACAACTAATCACCCGCTGGCATGTGAACGTTCCCTCAGTCATTTGATTATAAAACATGCCTTAAGAAAGACTATCCACGGTAGTCGAAACGTTGACGTATTACATCTAGCAAAAACGCTGCTATTAACATCATATCATTCATAATAAAACCAATACATGGCGCAACGATTTTTCGATACATTCCTTACGTCATTCAGTCCTGATGTTTACACATCACATTTCATTCTTCGTATGCCACATGAGCCCGCTGCGAGCAATAGTGGTCATCCAAGCGTCGGAGAAGCTTTCAGCAAGAGCCGTGCACTGTAGCCGAAGAAATGGAAGTGGCGTCCGCTTCAGGTAACAGTCAAAGACTGTTTAAGCTTATACGCGACAGCGGTGGGCGGCGAACTTCGGTTAGTGAAGTCGTATGCGATTAGAATGGAGAGCTCATCCATGGTAGTCAGGAAAGACTGGACCGTTGGGCAGAGCATTTCAAGGATCAGTTTAACTGGCCATACGCTAACGTATTCAGTCCCAAGTCTGGATCTGTGAATCCTTGGGAGGTGTCACTTGATCCCCCAACGGAAGTGGAAGTGGAGTCGAATATGCGGCTTCTGAAGAGAGGAAAAGCTGCCGGTCCCGACGACCTTGCCCCAGTTCTTTTCAAATTGGGTGGAAAAGTGCTGGTGAAATCACTTACCTCCTTGCTTCATGATATTTGGAACGAGGAGCGTATCCTGCTATCATGAGGTGTGTCACTCATCATCATCATCATCANATCCAAGAGTGCACTCGGAACAGAACAAATAAGATTTGCACTCAGCAGCGACAGCCACGCTGAATCCGAGACCATAAGAACCTCACAAACGGTGGGTACTTCCGACCTCACAGATCCGTCCCTCTGGATACCACATGTAATGAAACGTCCAAACCCCTGAGATCTTAACGACCAGGAGCCTGAGAAACAACCCCGAACAATGGTGGATAGAGAAATGCGGAGAAATGATAAAAGTCGTGGCTACCGACAACAGTCGCAATTTGCAGCGACCAATTATAAGCACTAATTCACGAAGATCAAGCACGGGAATCCGACTGGTCACTGATTCGCTTTCACCAGCGTCGCCCGGAATGTTGGGTACAGTTATATTAAGGAGCAGTTCAGTTGTCTCACTGCCATAGTGAGCCATCCACTCACGAGCCCAAATGAAGCAATCTAGGAAAATATCAGTCCTCTATAGGAAATGGAAGTCATCAAGGATACAGGTTTATTAAACCACTTAAATTATCTAGACTAGAGAAGGTATCACCGTATTTTCTCAAGGATGGTGCCAACGTTCTAACTTCATGGTTAACAAAAAATAGGAGGACGGAATTGGGAAAAGAATTGATTACACAAGAACTGATGTGAATACGTTTTACTGACTAGCAAGAATGGTGATACATACATGTGTGAAAACCACACAGGAACCAGAGTGGTGAGCATGCCATCAAAATTGTTCGCGAGTATTTTCTCCGTCGGTCTTCTGGCGCTGGCGAAGGACGGAGTCAAGGGAGCCAAGCCGATTTCCCCACCCGGTCGACAGCGTGTCTTTTGCATTTCTTTAAAACAGATATTATAATACACAAGCACCTTTCGTGGACTCAATGTCGGTCTCACTGGAACTGAAGGCGACATTCTGTCGCGTTGAAAAGTTTCCCAACGAAGTTTATATTATTTTCTGATCGTCGCAAATTAATAGCCGAGGCTGAGTCTGTGATTCCAACTAATGTCAATTCGAACTCACCACGAGAAGTGTCGCACGTCAGAGTTGCCTCCAAAACGGGGATATCCCTAAGTTAGTCCCAGAAAATTTATATTTGCCCAGATGGTAAACCGGTTGACCTACAAGGTGCGCAATATTTCACTTCTGATTGAAAACAAATGTTGCGAATTTCTCTCGACTACCTGATTATTATTGCGGCTATATTACGGATGTGCTTTAAACTTTCCAAGTTCAAAATGAAGCTGCAGAACCAGACTAGCTCGAAGCCTAAACATTTTCTTGCAGTTTCAATTACTTGGATGGCTGTATCTTACCAGGGGATCGTACATCGGATGAAGCGTCGCTGTGAATGCAGAAAGATTGATTAGTGCCCGCCAATTTGAAGCATCAGCGTGACAACTGGCTATCGATTAGAGGTTGACCTTACAGTGCCACAAAGGTGAACTCCGAAACATGGTCGTTGAAGACTGCGAAGATCTTCATTGAATACTGATGTCTTTATACTATTGGTAGAGCATAGTGGGAGAACTTTCTCAGCAAACCAGAAGTTAAGTGCAAGATATTCGACCCTGGGGCTCAATCCTCAGAAAATACACTGAACCCGACATGACGCAACCCCATAGACCACAGACCCGTTCAACGGCTCTCCTTTCTGCTTTACTCTGGTATCTGTTTGCTCGTTCATGACAAGAACTGGGCGCCGCGACAAAACACAAGTGGCCTTCCAAGTTCAGCGAAATGTCGCGTGGAATCCACAAATAATTCAGTCTACGGTATGCCGCTAGGGCATTGGAAATACCACTCCTCATCTCTACTATCGTGTCACTATAATTCATAGGGCAGATACCGAGGTAACTGAAACGGCAGCAATAATAATCCATATCTATCTAATTACGACTTTCGTTGTTAGTGAGAGAGGGAGAAAGCAGTTTAGATAAAGTAAACGCCGCTGGTAGGTGGGACATGATAAAAACAAAGGTGAATAAACAACAACAAAATAAACAACGGACATACCAGGCCCTGATACAGCGTAAACGTAACCATATTGACTTTCACGGTCTTCTTTTTCAAGTCTCAAATTCCGTAAGGACTCTTCCATCTGTAAGAACGAGAAAACAATTCACAAAGTAATCCAGCTGCACAACAGGGAACTAATAACTGCAGGAAAGTTTAGAGATAAGTTTTGGAAGTTACCAACACAAAAGAGTAAATAATTCATTGAGTTGACCAGAATAATCCTACGAAAGTCCAGAAACTGCTATGGTTACCGTTTATAATTACATAAAGCGGACTACAGTAGACAGGGTGGAATTCCTAACCAAACTACTATAAAGGATGTTGAAAAGTTCATGTAAGGACCAGCTAGCTGATCTTGCTGTTGAAAGGACGAACAGCGTGCAGGAAAACAAGGAGAAGATCGTCCCACAAAGGCATAGTACAGGAGAGGACTGAATGGAACGAGGTAACGATGGTTAACTACTAAAAGGCATAAAATTCATAGAAATCGACTAGGCAATCACCGTGGAGCAAAATATGAAACAACAACGGCAGCAACTCAAGCAAGCGCCGACGACTAGCAACTGAAAACTGAAGATCAAAGAATGGTTTTCAATCGGCATGATGGCTACGTTCCTTAAAACCGAGGCAACAGAAAGGAATAAAAAAGGACGTCGAAAAAATGCCACACTAAAGCGACATGCCGCTCTAACTCGCCAGGTAGTCTGAGTCAAATCGACCAAATTGCAGTAAGCTAACGTTGACATGGTTCTGTCCAGAACTGTAGATCGTACTGTACCATGCACATCGATTCGAACAATGCGTTAATTTTAATGCGATTTTCGCTGCCGTTCAACGGCCATCAAAGCAGGCCACTCACCAGATTGGCCGTCGAACGTCAATCTGATTAGGCTGTTCGCAACAGCAATAAGCACAAACTCTTCTACGTACTGGCTACCTCGACGGGCAGTGGGATCGAATCAAGCAGGCGATTCATTTAGCATCAGGTTTTCGCCCCCGGTCTTACATCTACCGTTCATCTAAGACACTGGATCTCGCAAGGTTCACTGGGTCTAATAGAATGCAAACGCCAGCTCTCTATCTGCAAGAAGATGGATAAGATGCGTCGCGGTTGCGACGTCAGTTGACGATAAGCCTTAAGAATGACCGTGAAAATTGGTCGGCTAAGACAGCCGAAGAGATGGAAGTAGCGGCCGCTTCAGGTAACGGTTAAAGACCGTTTAGGCTTATACGTGACACCAGCTGTCAGCGAACTTCGGTTAGTAAAGTCATGTGCTATGGAAATGGAGAGCTCATTCATAGTAGACAACAAGGGCTTGACTGTTGGGCTAAATACTTCAAGCATCAGTTTAGCTGGCTGCACGCTAACATTAATCCGACGTCTGTAGTTGCGGGTCTTTAGGAGATGTCTCTTGATCCTCCAACGACATTGGAAGTGGAGTTGAATATTCTACTTCTGAAGAGGGGGAAAGCGGCCGGTCCCGACGAACTTTCCTAATTCTTTTCAAACGGAGTGGAGATCTGATGAAACCAATTTACTCTTTGATTCGTTATATTTGGAACGAGGAACGTATTCGGTTATCGGGGGTGGGGGGGCAGAAGTGAGTGGCTGATTGTACCTATCTTCAAGAAGTTCATTGAATGACTGTAGCAATCAGCGTGGGACTAGCTTAATCCCGATAGTTACTAATGTGTTAGCTTCGATAATGCTGCGTCGGTTGACACCGATTCAAAAGAGTAATATCCGCGAGCAGCAGGTACGATTTTGTCCAAGTCGAGGTTCCATCGACCAGATATTCATCATCGTCAGACAGGAGCTTGGCTTTTAGTTAAACAGCTTATTATAACCTCCAAAGAATTAGCCAAGTCAAACACCTGAACTGTACATTTTGGAGAGGCATCTTCCTAGCCTTTAGAGCCAAAGGTTTTCTATTTTCGCAATGGCAGGCAGCTATCCCTGACGCCATGCATTCCATCCGCTCAATGCTGTGCGTAACTATCACCTGCATGCCGCATGAGGTACTTCAATTTTCCTCTGCGATCAACCATCAACCTGGCTAACGGCTGCTGCCCCGTGTTACTTAAACGAATGACCCAATCGTCAAAGTTTGACTCCTTGATTGAAGAAATCAACCAATCATCAACCGCAACCCACAGTATGTTCGTATCAAGCCACCCAGCGGCGAGGAAGACGGGCTCAAGCGAGCGATGTTCCAACAACGGAATCAGAAGCGCCTCCTGAGCTACAAATCTTCTCCACTACGTCAAAAACAGACCTACGTTCCGTGAATGGGTTGAAGGAAAATGTCAGAGCCGGGTCATGCAAACCGATACCCTTGAACATTATATGCGACAATTCCAAACACAGACACGCGACAACAGAAAACTCATGCATACAATTTGCGAAAACAGAGACGAGAAGGTCAGTTGTTCTTACATTTCTCGAGAATAAACTTTCTTCTATACATATCCATGCACTGACATTGAGACTGACAGCCTTTCCGAGGAGGGGGAAGAATATCGTGTTGTTTTTTACATGCTTGAAATATGAATGCAGTGGGAGGGACATCCCATAGCCGCTAGGGCCCACTGCATGGAGGGGAAGGGGCAGAGACCGGAAACCATGACCCTAAATCTTGAACTGGTATAGTTCCAAGTAGGGTCACACCAGATCAGGTGTCATAACGAGCCGAGCGACAGCGAGTTGCTATCTACCACCAGTGATTTTAAATTTCGTTCTTACGCTATACATTTACAATACGCTTGTCTTTTCCATTTCAACCCATGTACGATTCTACCAGCTGAATAAAACGCACAATTCATGATTGACCTTACAATTCGCCGTCATACTCTTCGTTGTTGTGTTCCAATGCTTAGGCGTGACGCCTTCCACCTTTTATTTTTAACTTTGTTGTTGACATGGTTATGGAGATAGTTTTATCTTCATATGAGAATGGTGACAGTGATATTTTTTTCAAACAGGAAACCGTCTGACTTAGAATATGCGGACGATGTTGTGCAGATGAGTTAAGATTCAATTACGCTGTAATTTTTCTCGATCGTCTGAACCTTAATGTAGGTACGCTTGAGGGGCGCTTCGCGTTTTCGTATAAAAAGCTGTTGCAGGATTAAAGTATCTCAAAGCCAAATCTTGTTCTTGCAGGGGTACAGCTGGGTGGGGTGAATATGTTCAATTTCTTGGATAGTTGGATCGCACCTGGTGGTCTTATATCGAATGAAGTATCTCCACACATACAGAAGGCCTGGGTGGCGTTTGCTAATTTGAGACATGAATGTCACTGTGACATCCGGTTGTCGATCAAAGGTCGAGTCTACACAGCAGTTAGTGAAGTAAGCATCGCCCTACGGTTCCGAAACATGGCCACTGAGAGTAGAAGATATGCGAAGACTTCCGGTGTTTGAATATCGTCTTCGTAGCGCTGGTAGAATATGGTGGAAGAATTTTCCCAGAAATTCAAAGGCTGGGCCTAGGGTCGTCCTCAGAACAAGCGCTGAACCAGAACAGGTCAAGGTAGTTGAAACGTTTTTCACATGCGTAAAGACAACTCCCTTGTTGTACGCTGTTTTTCGAGGCAGGTAACGGTTAGGTGATTCGAAGTAGCTAGTCCATTATATGGGAAAAAGTATAAAAACTCAAAGTGGTAGATTCGCTCGTGTAGTTACAGTTAGGCTACGGGATTGGGATTTCCCTTGGTATTTTATTGTGCATTCAATAGGCAGCGCCGCCATAATCCTGCCACAAGCCTCTCACGAATTTCACCACTCACGAGCCGTGTATTCGTCGACGAAAGCCTCCAAACGACGAACAACTCCCACCCGCATACTCGGTGTCTCGCGACCGTACAACAGAACTGAGCGCACTGCGACACCGTACACAGCCTCTCAATTTCAATGAAATATCAGGCCGATGCCACAAGTGCTTCAGTGCAGCATGCGCCGTTTGAGCCCTAGTTATACACGTGCTCACCTCGACCTACGTGTCTTACATTTTTCAAAAAGCAGCTTCCAAATTCAGTGAAACAAGGAGAAATTTGCCCAAAAAATACTGTCTGATTCTACACGTGCTCAGCACAACGATCTTTCAAAGTGCCGCTCACATATTTCAACACAAATCGCTTTCCGTTCCATACTCTCTAGAATCAATATCTGTACGAACTGCACTACCCCTTATTTAGCAAGCACTTTGACAAACCATGACCGTGTTATAGCCGAATACCTGAGCAACCAATCATAACGTGCGCTGATTATTCCTCGACGAGTTGTGTTTCTCACATCTTCATAAGGTGAGCGTGAATATTTACTTTTTTTCCATTTTTACCCTCACGTTTTATAACTGAAATGCAACATTATCTTTGTACGCAAAAGTCTGTACAATACAATACAAAGCCTCGTCCATGACGAAGTTGAACAAGAATGGAGAGAGGGGACACTTGTTGGACGCCGCTAGTCGGTTCGCATGAACTTGATAGTTCACCGTACACCCTTACGCGACCATAGGTATACAAAGTACAATGCTCTTAACAGGTTCACGATCTTCGCTGGCATACCACTCCGTTGGAAAGCACAGAACAGCGCTGACCAATCGACTGAGTAGAAAGCACCTTGCAAGATGAAAAAGACTACGATAGTAGGGCGGCGATGTGTGTATCGCGTTTCGTTTATTGGGCGAAACGTGAAAATCTGGTCGATGGAACCTCAACTTGGGCGAAATCCTGCTTTCTGTTCGCGGGTCAGTCTCGCGAATCGGCCGAACGACGTTAAGACATTACTAACAATCGGAAGTAATCTAATTCTATGAGGATTACTACAGTCACTCCGTGTGCTCCTCTTGAAGATGGGTACAATCGGTCAGTCACGCCCCAGTAACGGATCAAGGAGGTAAGTGATTTCATCAGATCTTATTTACCCAGTTTGAAAAGAATTGGGAAAGTTCGTCGGGACCGGCCGCTTTCCCCCTCTTCAGAAGTAGAATATTCAACTCCACTTCCAATGTCGTTGGAGGATCAAGAGACATCTCCTAAAGACCCGCAACTACAGACGTCGGATTAATGTTAGCGTGCAGCCAGCTAAACTGATGCTTGAAGTATTTAGCCCAACAGTCAAGCCCTTGTTGTCTACTATGAATGAGCTCTCCATTTCCATAGCACATGACTTTACTAACCGAAGTTCGCTGACAGCTGGTGTCACGTATAAGCCTAAACGGTCTTTAACCGTTACCTGAAGCGGCCGCTACTTCCATCTCTTCGGCTGTCTTAGCCGACCAATTTTCACGGTCATTCTTAAGGCTTATCGTCAACTGACGTCGCAACCGCGACGCATCTTATCCATCTTCTTGCAGATAGAGAGCTGGCGTTTGCATTCTATTAGACCCAGTGAACCTTGCGAGATCCAGTGTCTTAGATGAACGGTAGATGTAAGACCGGGGGCGAAAACCTGATGCTAAATGAATCGCCTGCTTGATTCGATCCCACTGCCCGTCGAGGTAGCCAGTACGTAGAAGAGTTTGTGCTTATTGCTGTTGCGAACAGCCTAATCAGATTGACGTTCGACGGCCAATCTGGTGAGTGGCCTGCTTTGATGGCCGTTGAACGGCAGCGAAAATCGCATTAAAATTAACGCATTGTTCGAATCGATGTGCATGGTACAGTACGATCTACAGTTCTGGACAGAACCATGTCAACGTTAGCTTACTGCAATTTGGTCGATTTGACTCAGACTACCTGGGGAGTCAGAGCGCCATGTCGTTGTGCGACGCGAGTTGTGTCGGAAATTCGTTCTAGACACCAATACGTGCTTGTCCGCTCAGAATTGGAGAAGTCTTTCCCTGTTATCTATTCGCTGAGCAGGAAAGGTGCAGCGCCCACATGAACAAGCTTCCGACAAAGTGAATTCTCGAACTTGTGCATTAAAATA
>LUCM01009854.1:81087-191689 GCA_008360955.1 Fasciolopsis buskii | reverse complement strand
CTACTCTACTCTACTCTAATCTACTCTACTCTAATCCACTCTAATCTAATCTAATCTACTCTAATCTACTCCAATCTACTGTAATCTACTGTAATCTACTCTAATCTACTCTACTCTACTCTAATCTGCTCTAATCTACTCTAATCTACTCTACTCTAATCTACTCTAATCTAATCTACTCTAATCTACTCTACTCTACTCTACTCTACTCTACTCTACTCTACTCTACTCTACTCTACTCTACTCTACTCTACTCTACTCTAGTCTACTCTACTCTACTCCACTCTACTCTGCTATACTATACTATACTCGAATCCTGAATTCGTGTTTCACTCACGCAGCAGACATCAATTGGAAGTGAGTCCACTGTCAGATTTAAAGACGCCTGTTGGCCGGCCTGCATTAAAGTGCACACATTGAAGGAACCGAGATTCAGAGGCTGACGAGGATTGAGGATATGCAAGCATCTGATTGGAAACCACTTTTTGTTACAGTGAAATACAGTAAAACTGGGGAGCCCCAAGTTTAGGGGATATTGTAGTGGGATTGTGAGGAAAACATTCAAAAAATCCAGGTCGTCGATGTTGTCCTTGAAAAGTGGAGGAACACGAAGAGTGGGAGGATTTTCGGCAGTTTCGAAGCCCGAGGGGTGAAAATTGAGAGAGCAGTATGACGCCGGGCAACAGAAACCTAATTGGATTGACTAGCTGCCTGTGTGCGAAAAGGGAAAAGACTAAAGGAGGGAAAACTGCCGAGGCAAGTTCCGAGGGACAAAAGCCAAGGTGATAATCGTAGAAACGGGGTAGTGAACCACTGGCCAGACGATGGGCTAGTGACTGAAAAGTAAATGTTAGTGAACGATCGGTGATCACTCGGACGTCCCTTCTCTGAACCGGGTCAAGAAAGAAAACCAAAGTGGACGAAACTCCATCCTAAATGTGACCGCAGTATTCAAGCACGGGGTGGATTTGAGGTTTGTGTTGTAAAAAAATGAATGAAGAAACATCCAGTGCAGAACAGAAAACCAACTTTGCGCGCAGTTTTAGAAGGCAGATACGGAAGGAGACCAGCCTAATGAAGAACTAATAGATAAGCCCAGAAGAAAAGGAGTGTGAACTCGAAATAGACGAATCCAGGGAGAGATTTGGGGGGAGAAAATGACATTTCAAAGAAATTGAAAGAAAGGTTTCAAAAGCACTAAATGTGACCTGGTTGTTGGAGCCCTAGGCAGAGATGCGTTCTAGATCGGGGTTTACGGATAAACTAATATTTGACAATATTTGGCAACGAATCTTTGAAACTATTTTTATTATTACACCCCAGCTTGAGAACAAGCATGGTGCCAACTCAATAACTGGTAAATGGAATTTCGCATGAGGTGGGCAAATAAGGTGGGAAAATAATAAATCATAACAAACAAACCGATTTTTTGTTGTTTTCATTCAACATATTTTGTGATTTCTGATGTTTTCAATGGTTTTAAGGGGAACAAGTTCTACGGACCCAATAGGTGTCCTCAACACGGATAGGCCAATGCTCGTTATCGTAAAGAAGAATATTACGAACCTTGGTATTGTACACCCTTCCTTTGAGGGAAAGTTCGGTGGTGCCATAAGTGTTGCAGGTTCGCGAAAGCTGCTCTGGCTTTTACAATTCTTGATGCTACCTCTTCCCTAACGCCTCCACCAAGTGTGATCAGGCTGCCGAGGTACTTGGAGTTATTAACTATTTCGAACCGGTCATCACAACGGGTGCAGGTATAAGCTCCTGCCAGTCTTGAAGAAATATTTCGAATTTTGAAGGTGCAAGGACATACCCCACCTAGATACTTGAATCAAGCTGTCTAAAGCGCGTTGAAATGACTGCATTGTCACTCAGCAAGGCGATATCCTCTACACACTAAGTCAAGAACTCTTCCCTGAAAATGCCGGGCGTTTTCAATGGGGCAATAATGGGCAGTCAGAGCCGTAAAATATACGGTTTTGGAGAAAAGACAGGTCGAAAAAGAGGGAAATTTGAGCAGTAGCATACTCATCACTACCCACGCCACCTGCGCTCGATGGAATGGGCAGAGCGGTTCTGACCATTCTAAGCAAGGACCGATGTAGTGTGGAAATATTCGTAGCCGTGTAATTCATGGGGATTGATGGAGAGGCGGTGCTAGGGAATCCAGGCGGTAAGCAGAAGAAACACTAGGATTTTCAAAGAAAGCCTTTGGTTCTGACAGGAACCTGACCGCAAGGCAGCGGGGTGTGGGTGAATTGTTCTTCCATTCGTTTTTCCGAGTGAGCTGTCGACTCAGATCAACCCCCAACCGGGAGGACCAAGAGACTATTTAGTCAGGCGTCTACCCATCGACCTTCTAGGATTGACTGAATATTCGGATTGAGATAAGCAATCCTGCATAGCCAACTGGGCCATGGAGTAACGCAAGTCGCCACACTGTCATGGCAGAAAACTGTGGACAATAGCCACCGCGTCGTTGGTTTCTGCCGAATCAGAATCATTGAGCAAATATGCGTTTGCACTCTTGCAATGTATTCTGTGTTGCTCACTAAGACGTCTTTTCCTTTTGCGATCCCTCCACGTCTACTCTTTGTCGCCCTTGCATATTAATTCCAGGTAGGAGTCTGTGGAGCTTCCCTTGGTATGCAACACTGAACGATGATATTTGACTGAATCCCAGTGAACAGTCGGTTATGCTTAGTGAGAGTTAGACGTATGCGCCAAGTCAGCAGTCGACGCTTCGACCGAATTGTTTGTGGTCCCTGAAGATTGACTGAAGCTTGTAACTGTACTAAAGATCTATGATGACCAATTAATAGCTGGAAGTTCAAAGTACATCGGGTTTAATCGCAGTTGAAGATTGCACTTCAGAAGATATCCGATCAAAAATAACGAGAGTCAGAACTCCTTTCGCGAACGTGCGACAGCCGTGGTACCGCTATGAAATATGGCTTGCCAAAAAGAAGGGTGCACGACGACGCGGCTTGCAGTATTCTACTCCATACGTGCGAGACCAAGCCCCTGCGTTGAGGATCCTCGGTCAACTCCTGTACTCGACCACTAATGTCTGGGGAACATTGACTCAGGCTGGTGGAAACATCGTCGTCATTATCATCCTAGAATGCTAAACAGTAGGGTGAGCTACACCGACCGCTATTTTCCTCACCATGTTACAAATTGCAACCGAAATACAATACACAGTGGACAAGGAATGGACCCACATGGTGGGGGGAAAAAAGAACACCGTATTAGCAAACACTTAATAAAGTCGGACTACACCAGCACACACTATGGTACAACAGGAAGTAAAAACACCATTAAATTCTTCCGTTTTCAGCCTCCCGGTGGGAAATAGCGAGTGGCGGTATCGTGGGCTGGATAAAGAGCCGTCATGTGACCGAGTCATCTCCGATAGTCTGAACCTCTTATCCAACACTGTTTACCGTCTCCCTTCGCAGGTAGTGGGCAAGTAAGGAAGCTGGTTTAGTTCAGTGGCATTTACAACCGTTCATCTTGCACCAACGCACTCCGAGTTTCGCTGCTACCCCAAAGCACTGCAAGACAACGAGTTGAAAAATTACACGAAAAGGGAAAGAGTCCAATATGATAATGCCACTGAGCTTTTATCTTTCACTCTCTTTATTGATGAAATAACATAGTACAGCATTCTTCAGAAAGGAGACCGCGGCCAGCAGAAGGCTACCAAGTGGGGAGGCTAACCGGCGGTGGGAAGATTCGAGCCCACGACCACGTTCAGACGCCGCAAACTCATCCGCTTGATCACCGCCGGCCATTGAGCTATCTAGTGTCTCCAATCATCATTGGAGTGAAGCTCGTGGATCCAAACCTGGTAGCCTAACTAGCCTTATACAAGCCAATTTATGTATTGGTTTTTCAAAGCTTTTTGCCATAATCGACTTGCCACCCTAATCTATTTCCCAATGAGGTTGTGTGCCTACGAGTTAGCGTGGTCAGAGTTGGGCCGTGGCATTCGATGCAGTTCTTTTCAATTCTGGTTGGCTTTAGACAGATGAACACCGTCGCCCGTTAAATACAATGACATGGGATTTGTAGTCGAAATCGGCGGATGCGGAAATGTGGGCTATATTTTGTACCCGCGTCGTATAAAAAACGAAAGGAAGAATTGAAAGGTGTATGTGACAAAGCAAAAGCATTCTCTTTTAGACGTTAACTATTCTGCCCCGTCTACACTTCTTTAGGAAAACTCCACTTCAGTTTCGCTGCGTCCGTACTCCGCTTGTCTCCAAGTGTTGTATTATATTGGATCGTATAGACTAGCGTACAGAAAATAACGCCATATATATATATATATATATATATATATATACATATATCAGTGCTGCTGCACCTCCAGTCCTTGAGAACCGAGACAACGGAGAACCTTAGCCATGTCACGCTGAGATAATAGAAAATTCTTAGTGGGCTACCGATCTTTGAGCTCAGGGATCGAAACTTTTACGAAAACAAACCTGCGTTACAGATTATCAAAAACACTGTAAACCATAAGTGTTTCACGATATAGACCCTTTCGGTAAGAATCCTCTGCACATCATTTGCAAGGGATCGGACCCTGTACCAGCTGACCCCATAATTCATTAAACCAATAAACATACCCATTGCTTATATGCCTTCCACCAATGCGGACGTAGATTTCAACTAAGAAATTTCCTTCCTGTGCCTCCGAAAACATAAAGCTGCGAGCCCATTTAATGGCGGGCCGTATTGCCACATCGTGATGCCATCATTAGACACTACATGAGAAAGGTGCGCAGCGGAACATGGATCTACACCTCCGGATAGCTTATTTAATCAAACGCTGACCGCCCGGTATGGTCACCACTCGTGTTGCTTACGCACGCCCCGCTCGCACGCTCCTTTCCAAATATATTCAACCTGCTACCGCTTCCGACTGTCTTTTCCCTGTACCGGTCAAATGTCAGGGTCGTCAGTATTGCAATCGTACAGAGCCGAGTAAGGGTGACGCGCAAGTGGTCACAACGGTTAAAGGAAAGCAAACGCAATACCAGATCCGCGTTAAGACAGTCGGTCTTACAGGTGCTCAATTACGGTTGGTGGTCGTCTTTCATTAATTTTATCTATTTGAACTCTAATATTTTACTTCCTTATTAGATGAAACCCCGCTGTAAATTTTTTTCCAGGTGGCGGCCAGCAGATAGCTGCCAAATGGGGAAGTTCAATCACGGCGACAGAATTCGAACTCGCGACCAGCGGGCCGAAATGACAGGACGTCAAACGCCTGATCACCGCGACCTCCAGCTTATCTTGACCAGGTGCGAGTCCCAGACAGTAATCTCTTCTTTAGGTAGAACATAGCTTACCGGAACGATCCGGATCCAAAATTCCCGTCCCACCAATGCCCTGAGCAACAGATGCCAACTGTTGCGGCCAGTTTACTTTGACCCTAAGTAGTCACCAAATGTGGTTTCACTAGCGTGGAATATGGAGAGCGAAACGTGACTTCGGGAGCGTGGCTTCCTCTGGGTACCCGAGTCTTGCATCAGCCGTAATTTCGATTATATGAAAAA
Source organism: Fasciolopsis buskii (assembly GCA_008360955.1). NCBI lineage: Eukaryota > Metazoa > Platyhelminthes > Trematoda > Plagiorchiida > Fasciolidae > Fasciolopsis > Fasciolopsis buskii. The sequence continues at coordinate 186,116 of LUCM01009854.1, read as the reverse complement.
CTGACACAAATACAGTCCAAGATAGCAGTGACACCGAATTGCGGCGCACATCGAAGCCGTGAGGCATAAACATCCGATAGCCGGAATCCACAAGGTGTAGTTTTATCTCAGACATTATCTAAAGCTATGCACAAGTTCATCAAAGAGACCGCAAAGATCAATATTTCAAGATTGAAAGGTTTCCCAGTTTTCAACGGCCACCATATGTAATCCTCACACATACTTCGGATGTAAGAACTACCATAACACAAAGTTCCCACCAGATCGCCCTTTTCTAAGCGTCACGCAACGCATGGACAATTTCCAGAGAGCTAAAGACAAAACGCCGCCAAGATGGACACGAATCAACTGAACGCACCACCTCCCCGTCAACGCACTCAAACAATAACCACTGTTCACAGAACACTTAAAATTTGCTGCCAGTCTGCAGATTTGAAAGCTATTTCCATCGGCGAAATCGCAAGGATTTTTGACACTGTAGTAATATCTAACACCCCGGGTAGTGTCCAAGTGTTGCCAGAAAACAGGTGCCTAAACTTCTCAACGTTCCAACTAAACTCACATAAGGGTCTTCTGATTATCCCCGATTTCGCATACAATTATGCGAAGGAGGATGCTCGTTGTTAACGTAAGCAAACGGAATTTTAACGGGCACCAAGCCAAATGTTCCAACGTTCAGAAAGCGATATAAACGTAGGCGATATTTATATTCAGATGGAGGTTTGATCGTTACGTTCTAAGCATAGGGCAACTCGGCAGAGTTAAGAAAGCCAGGAACACACCCAACAGGGAGCAGACTTAGAAACGTTGTGGTACCCCGGTTGGAGGAGCCAAATTAAACTTTTGTACGTGGGTAAACATCGATCAAACCCGCGCATAATCCAAGCACAAAACAAAAATCCTAATGCTTTTCCATTTATCCATGGGATGTTCAAGTGTTGAAATTTCAGACCTGGTCGCCTCTAGATGACCATGAATCCTGCTAATTATTTATGTGTAGTAGACCGGATAGTAAAAAAAACTTCATTATTTCCGGGCATCGCCCTTAGTAAGATCTCCTTTGAACTTGACATAAATCCTGCGACCTTTGTTCGGCTTGAGTCCGTTTTATCGTACACGGTATTGTTACGCTTCCATTCGTGCTGCACTTTTTAATAGTTCTTGGCCTCTAATCGATTCGAGCACTCGAAACCTCTCTGTCGTACTTAGCCTCCGCATGCGTTGCCGCATCGTTGCTACGCAGACACCACGAAATAAACAACAAAATCTTTCTCAGCAATTTTATCCGGGGTCTTCTCTATTCTGTTGAGAAAATGTCTTGATGAACTACATCATTTTGTTTATTTCCTGATGTTTTTCAGGCATGTGAAAGGCAAGGTGAAAATGTTGCAAGGGTTGCGTAAGGGATACAAGCAATTTAAATTCGGGGCGGAAATATTAATTTGTGCTCTCTTGAATTATTCCAGCTCGACGATTCGTTTGTTTCTCTTAGTTAACTCATGTATTTTCTAGTCTAACTGAGGGCTCTAGCTCCTTTTCAATCGGGTTTTCATAAAATATTCTGGCACTGAGCACTCTTTGCCGACTGGAAGTCATTTCGTGGTGGATCAAAGTTGCCTATTTCCTGCAGAAAATTTTGCTGAATATCCTTGGCAAATGACACGATATGGTCGAAATCCCTGAAAAGCATGAGGTTTATTTGATGGACAGAGTAGTCACTTGGAAAAATGAAGATCACGACGGATATGTTGACGGGATAGATATCGGAACTAAACCAGAATAGTTGTCATGTGAATTGGCAAGCAAACGATAATTAACGAAAATACAGGGCCAAAATAATTCTAAGATGGAAAGCTGAGGAATTCAGCCAGACTATTTAAGAATGAGCTTTTGTCAGGCATTGTGCACGGGGAGACTGTGAAAAGTGCAAGAGCGCCTACTGCAGCCACACGTAGCTGGAGGCGATCTGGATTGACGGACCAGCCCAATTTTCGTACCTCACATGGTAGGGAATTTAGGGCTACAGTATTCCTACTTATTCAGTTTCCATCAGTAAGCTCGCCACTAGACCGCTGTAGCTAATAAAGCCGCTACAATGACTATAAGGGCATTCCGCAATCAGGATTACGGGCTAATAACCTTCAAGTCCCTTTCTGGGCACCACCTCGAATATTGCCTGATTATCTTCACACATATGCATGAATTTGATCGAAATGCAATCGAAAATGCGCACCGGGCTTTTAATAAATCCTCCTTGGTTCTTCATTCAGATTACCTTGCAGGGCCAGATGCCAGCTGCTTGATCTTTAACCATTATGGCTTCGCCGATTCAAAGTGAGCCTCGAACATCACTTTATTCCTTGCCACAACAATGTTCACTCTGCTAGAAACGTCCTACATGACGCAGGTGGTACTCCGAATCCAGTTCGTAGTAGATACTACCCGTTAAAGATAACCCTGACTCGAGTATCAATCACGGCAAAATTCTTCACGGTTGCTTACCCTAAACTGTGGAACCAACGCCTTAGTTCCCCGCAGTCGTGCCCTAATTTAGCCCAGTTGGAAGCCCAGTTGGCAAAGTTACTGGGTGTTTGGTATTTATTTAATTTGAATTAAGCTAACGTTGGGCTAAACGAAGCCTATGAACATGGGTTGGATTTCTAGTTCATGATCGTTTCTTCACTGCGCTCACCACCTGGGATTCTCGGAATTCAGCTTCACCTTTCGTTACCCAACATTCTTACTTGTTCACACTACTACATTATTTAGTATCCTCTTCCGCCTATAGTGAATGTAACCTCATTACCTTCGGCATAAGTGATTGACCACTGAGCCCTTTTCAATTTGGGCCGACCGACATGTCAAAATGCTATTTTATGGACCAATGCTCTCATCACATCCTGCGATTTTAAACGACTTCAGCCTGTGTACTTTACCCTTCTCATGTCGCTTCATACTCTTCACCAACTTCTTCGCAATAAAAGCATCATCTTGCAGGTCTGCATTCTCGGGTTAAACAACCACCGTAACCTCGAGCTGACACCCAAGCCAGACTGCTTCCCTCTTTTGTGTAACACATGCCACAGCCAGGCTAGATACACCGTTACTGGTTTTGCCCACGAAAAGGCAACCTCAAATCGACTGGCTTCTCCCTCCTTCTCTGTATGCGCTAGCCAGTTTTAGTGCTCCAGTTTTGGCCTGTTCAACCGAAACCACGCCGCCGATCGCCTTCGATACGCCTACTTGGATGGATCTTTGCGATTGGGCAATTGCACGGTTGCTGCCGCAGCTGGAATGTTCTGTGCACTCAACAACCCCCGACCCGTACTGCGGACTAGGATCCAAAACCGGGACAAACAATGACGGCATGAAGCATATTCTTGGCTAGTGTATTTAAGACCTGTTTTTCCTACTTTCACAAACTTTCTTTTTTCGCACACCTCTCAGTCTAGCTTGCCGCCAGGAGAACACAAATGCAATCAGCAGTCTTTGGAGTTCCATATTCTCTCTGCTCAAAAAGCTTCTTAAAATCTCACCTTCAATAGCCATAATCTTGTATTTATTCCTCCGCTTTCTTTAGCATCGTGTCGGTCCCTTATTGTTATTTCAGTGCGATTATCTTATCCACTTTCCCTGACGTTTTGCTCGGCTTTGACAAATTTTCATCCAGTTATCTTATTCCTACTGTTCATCATCTCATCTTAATTTTTCCGTCCATTAGGTGACTACCTTGAAGTTTGAGGACTCCAATCATAATGGGACATCTGCCATTGAACTCCGGTCAAGTTTTGCTCCAGCGATACTCGCATTTGGCGCATTTAAACAGGAAATGACCCCTAGTCTGCTGCTCACAAATGGTCCCAAGAACCTCTATATAACCCTGAGAAACGGCCTTTCGGTTTTGCATTTTGACTGACATACCTGTCCTACAGAACCTGATTGTACCTTCCAGTATACTTCCCAAGTAATCCGAGGTTTATCTCTTTTGCTTTCTGTTATTTGCGTCACCACTACAACATACCCGTGCAAATTTGATCACGCTCTGAGCGTGCCTCTCGCAAATGGAGAAACATAGATAATGACTATCAAAATTGGTGTACAAGAATGTTGGTGGTGGCAGCTGGAGTCCGGATGGTGGATACCTGTGCGCCGGCCGTAGGAGCGCGTGTAAACGTGGGTTGGCGAATGGATTGGGAATGACGGGATGGTGGGTAGACAGAAACGGACGGCCCTTGTGTGTGCACATGAGCAATGCCGTGGTCTCCTGGCCGGCCTCTATAATTAGGTCTTGCTTCTAGCTGGAAGGTCCAGCGAAGCGGCCAGTTGATGAAGTCACTTTGGGAATAGGAATCTAGCTCCCAAACTCGCGTGGAACCACAGATGTTTGGGAAGAGAATATGGTTTGGTTTCAGGGGAAACGCAGACCAAGGCCGGTGACCCCGGGGAAAACAGAAGAGTGTTAGTTCAACGCCGACTGTATGATCTGCTGTGCTCTTGTCCGCAAGGTTGATGGTTCTCGGCCTGGAGCCATGCGGAAGCTGTACTTATCGGAGGGCCCACTAGTCGCAAGGTTCGTAATCTAGGGGGTATGGGGTGTGCTGGTGTAAGTCCTTTGCACTCCGGTGTCTTGGGAGTGTACGCAAGAAGGGGTCCTTAGCCGGCTGCTGTCCCAGGCTACTTGTGGCTTGAAGGAAATTTGGCGACTGATGTGACATCTAAAATGATTTTAAATTCTTTCCACCTTCTTCTGATTGTTTCTTTCCCGATATCAGACTGTTCCTGCTCAACTTGTCCTTACTCCACTAGTTTTGGTCGCTGCTCATTTTCGGCTCAGTGCATTTGCTCTTCGTTTTTTTGTAACCGTGCCCTCTAGTTGAGGTCATTTTACGTACATTTGATGCAGCCACCAGTCAGTCGACTTGATGGGCTTGGCAAGATCAAAATGCGACGAGGAATCATACATGAACGGCGGGGCCAAATGCTGGCAAGAGCACATACCTGTTAGTTAAGGCAGCTGGAACATTACTGTCCTGAGTAGACATTTTCCTAATGTGAACTGGCCAATTTCCTACAAGAAATACGTGCTTGCCCTGCATAAATACTTCTGTTTAAACTACCCAGAATTCGCGGCTGTACGAACAAAGATGAAAGAAATTTCGCGAGAGGAATAACTCAAAACTTGTGCAACCTGTTGGCAAGGTAATCTCTTTGAGTCACCGATGTATCAGTTTTTCATTTGTTCCCATACTGGCCCAGGACGAGTTGGGGAGCGCGGTTCATTGTATGCTAGGGTTAAGTGGAACGGGCACTTCATGAATCAAACGACAAGGCAACGTAATTAGACCACAGTCAGGACCTAAGATCATTCGCATTATCTGCTTACATTCTGATCGGCTGCATCTCAGACAGTGCCACAAAGCTTGAATTGGTTTTTCCACTTGCCTTGCATTGCACCGACGAAACTCATCTAAATTGAAAGAGTCAAAGAACGTTGCATCACATAAAACGATAGCTGATGCGGGGGCTCAGTTTGTCTATGCGTATCAAGGACTGAGGTTGTGGAGCAAAGGGTACGGGACTCGATGCCCGGGGCATGGTGCAAGTTTTGGCCTGGTAAGGGAACGTTTTGTAGCTGGGACCTGAACGGAAATGGCATAGGAAATTCTATTACTAAGCAAAAGGATGGGGGCGGTCAAATGGCGTACACGATGGACGGGAAAATCTGTGGGATAATTTCATCGGTTAAGAACATCAAGGTAGGACGAGTTGGTTTGAGAGGGCGAAACCATAATGGGAGGAAATAAAGCGGTGACCATTGCTGATGAAACGCACGTGACAACGAAAAAGTGGGAGGATCCGCAACTTATGTTTGGAACATGAAGAAAGGTGAACTAACAGAAGATAAAAGCTCACTTTGCCGATATAGGGCAGAAAGAGTATTTGGATTCCATAAACGCAAATGGCGAAGAAATGTGTGATGCATGTGATTCGTGGTTTTTATGGTGATTTATCGCAATGTATCGGTGGCTTCTTGTTGTTTTCGAGGGTATAGGGTATTCTAACGGGCGGGTCGGCAGATGCAGCTAAACGTGACAGGGAATGGCAAATTCGGCATGCGTGAACTACTGGAAACTATGGAAACAGTTTTGCACTCACCGGTTGTGCTTCCCAGAGCTCGAATGTAGACTTCGTAGATAGTTGTGGGAAAGTTGAGCTTGTTGGGGCTTTTGCAGTCTTTTTCCTTGAGGTTTGCGGCGGCAAGGTGCAATGTGGCTCAAAAGCCATTAGGCATTTGACGAGAGCCTAGGAAGCAGCATCTTTGCTGCTTTGCATGGTGGTTGACAGTGTGTGGTGTGTTTGTGATGGCATACGTGTGGCAGTCACCCCATCAACAAACAGCGTGGTTACGGCAGAACCGGATGGGTTGTAGCACTGTACGGTTGCTCGGATTGCTAGAGCCAGTCGATGAGCAAGGGTTAAAACTTCGGGCGACGAAAGGATGGCAGGTCCTAAATGGGGAAAAACGAACATTAAGTAATGCAAACCAGCAGACGGATAATGTTGGCAGACCAGAGAAGAAAAACTGTTGAATTCGTAAAGACGCGTGGCATTTTGCGGTGCTATGTGGTGATGTCCACAGGGTTTTGGAGGGAATCATGCTGGAGAATGTGAGGTGCGTGGGACAAAACTAAGCTGAACGGCTACTTAGGGCTCGTAAAGTTACCTTTGTTGGCTGGGTGAAATGCCGAGGATGTAATCTAAGTTATGGGGATGCAGTTGGCCGTAGTAAAGGAATTCGGTTTAAGGTGGCACATTATTGGGTTCTCAATTTGAGATGGAGCATAAAGTCTAGGTAGACCTTGAAAGCTTAGTCTAGAATGATATTGACCTCAGTTAAGCTTGCAGGGGGAAGATGGTGGCGAAAGATGGACACTAATATCTTGAATTGTGTTGGATTCTGACAGGACCGGACAGGGTCGGACAACCTATTCTATAGGGAGGGATAAGCAATTGCGAGGAACTGTGACCCAAAGGACACTTTAAAAGAGAGTGTTTCAGCCGATAACGATCGATTTCGTATGGGGTAAGAGGATTCGTTAGCGAATCGGATGGGGTTTCCAATCTTGTTGTCCCGCTACCACAAGAACTTGAAGGTTATTGTGAGGTTCAGCTTTGCACGACTTAACCAAATGGGTCAAGCCGTAGCAGCTTTTATCGTTATTTTTTACTAGGGCTTGATGCTGACCTGAAAAGTTTGTCTGTGAATAGCCGCTGTACCTTTTATTTTACAACACAAACTACTCTGCGTATCGGACAGCATTCCAGTTACGGTCCGCAATGTGATTTGTGTAGCACCAGGCTGAAGCCTAGAGTGTGGAATGCTTCAACGATGGGCCCGTTATTTCTGGAAAATCGTTCGCTCGTGTAAGTAGAATGGAAAGCAGTTTTTCAAGCATGCCTTTTGCCCAGAGTGATTATTATGTAGAAAAAGCCTCTCTAGGGGACGTAGCGCCTTTAGGCCAGAATATCGTTTATAGTTGCGGAAGATGGCACCACAAGTGGCCTAGACCAATCTTTCAATGGGCTTAAATCCAGCATTATATGGGGCATTCTTTGGGATAAGGAAGTTGGCCGGACCGGGTAGACTAGTCTAACGTCGCCAGTGGATAAGAAGAGTGTTGTGGAGCGATTCTCGAAAGACGTCATTAAAGTACAGCACGATTATAATTATAATACTTCATTTCCTGAAAAGTACCACGAACACGCATTGCGCATGATCATGACGTGTAACGTTAGTGACAAAAGAGAACAAAATGAGCAGTCACTTGCGAACGGTGGGGGCCGATACACTAAACAACACTATGTACGTGAGATCATGGAAAAGGGCATAAATGGTAACGAATTTCAACGCGGGGTACTTGGGCCCAACGGGGACTTCTCGTCATCTCTACTGTGTCATTTTTGCGCACCTCCTAGACCGTCACTGTCAAGCAGCAGACCGAAATGAATCAATAACGCCACCGGGAAGTCCGTAGAGAAGGAACTTTCTTCGGATGTTGAGAAGAAAACCGAATTGGGCTTGGTTGAACAAATAACGCATAGCAAAGGAAAACGCAATGAATAAAGAAACGGGAAATTTGGAGGCAGTCTATTGTGGAATGCATTGTCCGGTGAGCAGTATATTGAACAGACACAAACAGCAGTAAACACAAATGTGGAAGCACAGTCCGTTCGGCAAGGAAGACGGCAGCACCGGAAAGAAATTGTCATCGGATGTTTAATCCATGAGGTTTCTTTTGGGTAATTTTAATTTCATGGAATTCAACCAGGTCCAGGGATGGAGGCGGGTTGGAAAAACAAAGGGAAGGAGAATGAAATCAGGCGATGTCTGGTGGACTCGTGTGAAGAACAATTGCCAGAAGAAGCGGTCTGTTGTAAATTTCACTGACCAGAATAAAGGTTCATAGGGAATGACGATCCTCAGTCGCTTTCATGAAGAATGTTAAGATCCATGTGGAATGTCAGCTAGCATCAGACGTCAATAAAAATGCTTCCCCCGTGAGTTCGTTTCGTGTGGTTTTGGCAAAATGACGCCAGTAAAAATTTGCACGTTAACATAGGGACTAGAGGATTGTTTATCACAAAAGTGCCAGTCGGTGGGGCTGATTAAGTGCTGGCCACACAAAGCGAAAAAAGCCGCCTGGGGGTAAAAACAAGAAAAGTATCCCGCCAACCTACCTGAAACCACACCCCCTGCAGTCATGCTGCCCGCACGGGGCGTGTCGGTCAAAGCGGTGGATATGACCGCACGTGCAGTGTAAGCTCCAAAACGGGAGGTTTGCGCGATGCGTAGCGACCAAATTGACCTGAATCAAAACAAAGGCGGATCCAAGCTACTACGGTGCTATTTGGAGCAAATTAAATAAGTAAAACAAGCAAACGGCAACGGTGTTCTTTTCGGACTCGGTTACTCCGCTTTCTGACAACAAACCACCTGAACGACAGAGAGCGTCAAACAAAGTCGATCAACGGCGAAACCACGCTCGTGGCCGTTGTGATTCCAGGTTTTGAACGCCACAGTCAAATTGCTTCAATGAACCAAAAGCGAGTTTTGTCCCATACAAGGCAGTTAGCAATGAGTGGACGGTAAACAAAAAGGAAAAACGGTAGTCAACTGGCCGGTTCGAATTTACCCTTCGAAATCATCACGCACACTATTGTGGGAAGGCTAGCGTACTTGGGGGGTGAGTGAAGGGATGCAAATGTGGTGTGTTTTTGGAAGCGAGACATTATCTTCCAGGACTGAATAATCCCAGGCGAGTTGAAATCGCGGCACCACAGCATGAGGAAAATATTTACATCCAAGCAGAGCATAAAGGCCTGGAAATGGAAAGATACCGGCCGGGGTCTGGCTTAGCTGCCAACTGCGGATTAGAATGTGATTGTTTTTACGAACGACATAGAGAAGAGAAGTACTAGAATGTATATTAGAGCCTAAAATAGAATGGTGATGGCTGTTGTAAGAAGTCCAGAGTTTCATTTTTGGGCGTCTATTAATAGATGGGCAGGCTTATCTAGCCTGTGGATGGTCTACGAATCGAGTATAGGAAAGGGAACCGGTATTTGGCGTGACTTACAGTGAATACATGCTGTTATTGTAAACAATGAACAAACTAGCAAAGCGAGATCCACTGAGGGCTGACTAAATTCACGGCTTAGAAGTCATCAACCCCATTCCACTTTAAGAGATCACGCTTTTGTAGCACAAGAAATGGTCGGGATCAGCAGGCACGGTGAACGGAAACTGTCACTAAAATGGACACTGAGATACCGATGCGGGGTGAGGGCGAACGAATTCAAGATTTTGACCTAGTTTCGACTGAGGGGAACCCTTTAGGTTCGTCGGAAACAAAAGTAATTCCAACAAGCCATAGTCATTTGCTTGGCGTAGAAATTGTACAAACTTTGAAACATTTGGCTTATGGATATATATCTCACCAACCACGTTTCCGTGGTTCGAACGATGTCACGGAAATGATTCTGTACGAAACGTCTGAGAGTGCCAGTTTTACTTAGGAGGGTTTACGCGTTAAGTGGAATCGAAGACGTTTTGGAGCTGCGGTCATTACTAAATGGTTTATTATGACGACCAACAGTGGGGAGTGTAGCCTGATGAGCCGAAGCCCAAAGAGGAGGAGGCAGTGGATTTAGAGTAAATGTATTGGGCTTGGAATGAACATTGTAAAGAACATTTGGAATTACTGGAGGTTAAGCGTCTGTGCAAAACCAGGGTGAGTGGCTGGAGGCCATTTTCGTATGATTGGAAGGTGGGACGATACAGAATTTGGAATGTGCATAAGTGGCATCGCTGACAAATAAGGTGGGATCTAATGGAAGCTTGATATGATCATATAGACCGTGGGTCCCGAGTTCTCTTGAGCTACTAGTAAGAGAGAAATATGCATTGCGAAGGGCGCAATTAACTTGTTACTCATAGTTCAGCGACCGTTAACCAGCAGCACCCTAGAAGGATGGGGCAATAACTACCAGATGTTGATGGGTTAGCGTTGGGGCCGTTTTGATTGTGGCGGCTGGAGCAAAAACTGCTGGCCTTTGGTGATTGACGCTTGGCAGTGCCGAAGGTTATTACCAGTACATTAAAAACTGGATGACGGCTTTCCTAAAGGCTAGTTTTGGCCACCTATGGGGTAAAAACCGGAGGGCTCAAGTCTCATTCAAGAAGAAACCTGGTCTTAACGGAAGTAGGTTCTTCCAGTGGTAAAAGCCATGTTGTTTTAAACATATTGGTTTGTGGCGGTAAAACCCTTGTAAAGACCGTTCCCTTTGGGGGACTTCTCAGGAGAAAGTAGGTGGCAGAACGGTCAAGGTTAGTTGTAGTTGACGGAGTATCCAGGAGGAGGATGGTGAATTAAGTTGATGGGTCGAATTTCGCTAGCGTCGGAGCAGTAATCCGGTGGATAGGTTAGATTAAGGGTGGCTTGAACTAAAGAGGATGGTTGAAGCCTCACAGGAGCGGTGGTTTAGTGGTCTTTGGACTTATGAGAGTGTTGCAAGCGGCAGGAAGTTAGAAGCACTTCTCTGTCTGGGCATGTCGGTTAAAGTATGGAGATTAAGGGCCTTAGTTAACAGTCAGCGGCCAATGGAGACAAAATTCCGTATTGCATTTTATAAGGGGTTTGAGGTATATATCGGGCTGACAAAAGGCAGTAGTAAGGGGCTTATTTTTGATCGGCTGCAGGTTGGATTACTGGATCTGGTTATTTTATCCAGCCTGTAGAGCCGTTTGCAGAAGTGGAGACCATCTGGTTTGCCGTAGATAACGTTTTTGACCGAACTCGGGTGGTTATCAAATGTTCTTGGGTTTTGTCAAACATTAAAAATCCTTTAAGCAAATGACTTGCCAGTCCATTTATTGGAGTCTAAAAGAGTTAAGCGAGCTTCCTTTTGAGGGCCAGATGGATAATACGAGTGGCGTTAAGGGGTGAATCGCATGAAGCTATTGGTAGTTAAGCTGGGGTCATGTGACGAAAAGTTTTCCGTAGTTTGAGTAGGGATTGTTTTTAAAACACAGGTAGGATAGCCCGTGTGCAGAGTGTGAGCGATCTGCATTGGAAGATTAGCGGTGCTGCTCCGCGAAGTCCGTGTAATAGGACGGGCCGCCGTGTTGGGATTCTCATTCAGTGGTTTGGTAGTGGTGAGTTCGCCAGGTTCGTTTAAGTGACGACGCAGGGTGCCACCATTTTCGTCGTCGTCTCCCTCAGTTTCAGAGGTGGAGGAATTTGAGGAGACAAGGTGCACACGGTTGTTGGGGGCTAGGAGGGAGAAAGGGAACTGGAGGCATCTAAGTCGACCGTTGTTTTATGTGATTCTGGTGCACTAATCCCAAGTGAGGAGAGCTTATCCAAGGAACTCCGATGAAACGGGTTAATGGTGCCCTTTAGCTTCATATATACAGTGGTGGCCAATGAAATTCTCGATCATCGGTTCCCCTGCCTCTGAATGGGTGTTTGATGGGGAAACATTTTAATATTCTTAAAGGGTGTGACACGAGCAATTAACCGCGTTTTACTAATAGGCTGTTTGGCTGCAAGCTTATCAGGAAGTTGAAAGAGCAAGGGAAGGTCGTACCGTTCCAATCTATGCCGCACCGTAATACAAGAACAATGACAGTGGGACATGTTACATGCATCCAGAATTGTTAACAGTGCATTTGCCAAGCCCCGTGGCAATGGAATCCAAATAGCGATAATTTTTGTTGAGAGTTTTAGGACTGGGGTAACTTCCAACCTCCGAAATTTTGTGAAGTTGCGGGTAGTGGTCACACAATATCTTCCAGTGACTGGGTTGCTTTTGGAGAGTGATTTTTTCTTCAAGGTCAGTGGAGCTTTTGCTGGCAATGTCGTACACCTCAACCAGAGGCACCGAGCATGATGTAACCCCTGCAAAAGACCACATTGCTCGAAGTACCAATTTTCGCAACCGTTTAATAGATCCGATGCCCTGTTCGAATCTTGAAATTTGTGCTGAGTTTTCATTTTTTATTCGTCAATTTATGTACCTCACAACTTCAGCGCGGGCGGTAGGCAACAGGAAGAAAAGGCTGCAGAAACTTCTCAAAAGGCAAAAATTAGCTTGAGCTAGTATTCAAACCATAGCATTCAGAATGAGACAAGTTATTTGCGAAATTCTCCTTAGTGGAAGGAAGTTTTGCTTGCGCAGATTCTGCTTCTACAAAATGACCCGGAAGGCCAACGATGCACTGACACAGGTAGGGACCGCTAATAAGGCTGGCTATAGTAGGGAATGTACGACATGATTGAAATGAAGGAGCGTGAATCAACGCATACGCGTGAACAGCCAGATGGCAAAGTAAAATGTCGAGATGGTTAATGAGTGAGTAGTTCAATATCGAGCGTTCGAAAAAATTTGGGCTTGGAAAATCCCTGTCTTTCGTTAGCAAGTGACCAAATTTTAGGGATAGGAGACAGTGAAGCTGTCAAGATGAATTTCTATAAGCTCGGTTCGGTGGGGTCCACCGTTAAACTGTCAGGTTCAGTGAAGGGGGAAATGATTTCGCTGTTCTTCTGAGTTCACTCGAGCCACAAGTTGCTGGGCAACAAACGTACCAAACAAGTGACCTCGGGAAGCTAGGGAATAGGGACTTCAAACCCAGTCAGTAATGTCAGAAAGCGGTAAAAAAGGCATGCTGCGCCTTACGCCAACTTAAACGGACAACGCGTGGCTGCCTGCTTCTGGAGAATAAAGATTTGAGGTTTAGGGGTAAGACGGATGTTCACGTGAACGCAAGTCATAGATTTTCGTTTTCAAAGAGGATGGAAATTCCAATAGGGTTTCACTCACGCGATAAATATTCCATCAAAGAAACCGAAGAGAGCTTCCAGTCCCCTGTTTTAGAAACATTGCCTGACCCAAGAAGCTTCTACTGGAAGGATCTGGACGATCGGGCAACTCACCGTAAAGTCCTGCAGCAGAACTGAAACAGGAACCGCGGGCATATCTGCTTTTAACATCACTGGTTATACGCGACTAGTGGCATGCCAGGGTCTTCGTCAATTAGTGCTTCCTAAGCGCAGTCTTGTCCCTGTGGGGTTTAAAGCTGAAAACCCGCCAATTTGCGGGGAAAATCCGGCGAGAATAAAAACAGACAACATTTTGGTCCCAGGGCTGACACAGGAAAAAAATCGTTGAATTAATCAGCAGTAAAGTTTGATTATGGTACAGGTGAACTGTTTTAATAAACATGAACTTTGTAATGGGCTGCAGAAGATATCTAAAAATGGGACATGCCAGAAACCGCAAAACCGTCGGTGCTCAGTCGAGTCGTTAGATTTCCAATGGATTTGCATCTGGTGGATGGGGCTGACACCAGTGATATCTCTTACGGATTTGACATAACAGTAATAAAAATAAACCAGTAGAGTGAGTGAAAGAATTTCTACTGGAATATGCGATAGCTGGTGATAGAACATATGCTCGTGGTTTTCGGGAGAGTAAACGAGTTTTCTTTAGCAGTGGCTGTATCGAGTTTGTGCACTGTTTTGCCTAAACGAGGAGCTTTGCTTGTTGGTGAGGGATACAAGGAAAGCAGGAGTTAAACGCTTGGTGACGGGATGCGTATTGATGCCTACCAATGCAAATCTTACGCAAAAGGTGGCCACAGAACGCGCAGATGATTTCTTAAAAAGAAATGGACCACATTTTGGTTGGATGGTCTGTAGTCAGTGGTTGAGTTGCCTGACTGTGCACTGGTCAGATAAACTAGAAGCTAACGATTTTACGGTGGAGGCAGGACATGCGATCCACCAGGTCTTTCTGGGCCACCAACGGTTGATGTAAAACAACGGTGGATCTACCCGCGCCATTCACTCCAGGGTGATTTTGTATTTCTAATTTTGCATTGGCTTTCTTGTTGTGAGCACGATTAGCATGCATCAATGTCTCGGACTGAAATGACAGCAGCTTCACTGGGGTCAGTTTGGGTTGATCCACTATATGGATATACTGTACTCATTCTCGGCATGCCCGAGAATTTTGGTGATTTGTGGCAAGGCATTGGTGCATTAGAATCTGGAATAAAATTTGAGGAGAACAGGCAGTCTGGATGAGGTACCACTTTTGCGATACCGTGAAAATTTGCAAAATCAAATATGACATTGTGGGAATTTTGGGTGGCTATGAACGTAAAGAGCCGTGATCTTTCGGGAGAATGGCTCCTGAAAATGTGAACCCGCGAAGCGCAGAATAATTAAGAAATTTTAGAAGTCCGTACCATGTGCGTACATGCTGTCTTCAGGTATACCCATGCTGAGCTGTCTCACAACTGGTGGGTATACTGATAAGTATAGTTGTCAACTTCAAGATGATTGCTGAAGGCAGGATCAATGGGTTCAGGGGTGATATAGAACACTCATGGGGGAAGATGCATAAAACCGCAAAGACTGTTGGAGGATCAGAGAAAGGCAATCAGCTGAAATTAACTCATCATTATGGCAAACCGAAAATAATGTTAGGTAATCCCACAGGCATAAGCATTTGTCCTGAACAATGTAGCATGTTAATTCCAAGATAGTTTGCATGCGCTGGAATCAGCAAAAGTTTGCTTCTTTGCGCGTTAAGGCTTGTTGGATAGATCAACTCCAAAACAGATGGCATGTCTGAAGGGATCATAGAACTGGTCATAAAAAGCGAAAATATCTATATGGCTTGCCTGTGGAACTAATTTAGCGGATGAAGGGAAACACAAGCAAAAAGAATGCTGTCAGCGGCAGGGGAAAGTGATTAAACTCTATAAATAACCCGATGACGGAAGCGATTCATGGTGAAATTGCAATGATTGAAACTAATTACTACCGGAATGCGTTTGGGACACTTAAGAAAAGACTGAAATTATTAAAGTATGAATACCTTTTGATTGGAATTCAATTAAATGATCATATCATAACTAATAAATTGTAGGTGTGTCTACTTTTATGATCACTTTGATGTGTGACATAAGTTTCCTGGAAGCAGACGTATCGCGATTTCTGAAGGGGTTGGCGGCTGTGTCAAGATAGTCGGGTAAGTGAGCACACAGAACCAGCCAGCCATAATGTTTTCGCCTGGGATAACATGGAAAGTATGCCAGGATCTATCTAACAGCTGAAAAGCCTAACCTTGAGACTATCGGGGAGTTCGAGGACATGAATCTGGCATTCAAAGTCCTACAGAAGCCAACATTGTCGGAAGGATCATGGACAGCGTTTTGTGTGAGGACGACGACCGAATGCATGGTGGCGCTTAAAGGCGCAAAGCATTCTGTGTTTTGGCCCTCAAACCTGAGAGAAATAATGCTCGCCACCAGAGGATTGTCAGGAAGAAAGGAGAAGGAAGCACAAGCATGCGAACAACTGCGGATTAAAGGAAGGGTGCACACGAGGTAAGTACAAATAGTGAGTGAGTAAGATGCGATCCCGAACGAGTGGGACGTCAATCCAATAAACAACAACGGAAAAACGACACAGCGTGATCCGATAGAACCGTGACAAATTGGATCAAAAAAGAGTGCAATAGCGAGTTAATTCACGGCACTGACTGGATTAATGATGTACTTCAAAATATTTGAAAATATGTGCATGATGGGACACTTTGAACGATGGGCAATAATCACACTGTCGACGGATGAAAACGGAGATAAAGTTCAACGCAGTAGTGCATTGACGAAACGAAACAAATTCTGTGGTAAAAAGGTCGACATTGCTGAGCAATGTGCGGCAGTGACCGATGGAGACAATGGACACAAACAAAGACGAAAGACAAGTGGAAGTAAAAGTTTGGCTGTGAAGAAAAGGGAGGTCAGCGCAGAAGTACATCAAGGGGTAGGAGGCGTGGGCTATCCCTAAGGACTCTAGGCAAAATAGACCACCCGAAGCTTTCCTGGATGGACAGTTACCACCCGCATCATTGTCGTTGGTGCACGTTTGTCAGAATTCCCTGATTTGTGACTTCATTTGCCACTATCGACCTCAAACACCATTGCATTTGAAATCCAAACATGGTTTAATGAACGATCCGGAGCGAACACCACGTGGAGAGCGTAATGAGAGACACCCATGTGGCGGAAAAGCATTCTAAAAAGTAAAAAGGCTGGTCTCGAATATGTCACACCTGAGGGGTTACGGTGAGTGACAAAAGAAAATAAATAGTTAACATTTGGAAAATTCTGAGAATAGATAGGAAAATAGGCAAGACAGTCAGGGAATCTGCGATTTGGACAGCGTTCGGCACAGTGGTATGCCAAGGCTAGATCTATCTTTGAAATAGTTCGAACCATCTCAATTTCTCACTTGGTGGCGAGGTTCAATGTTAGGTACTGCCTAGATTACATCACTTTACGTTTTCTGCGTTCTCGATTGTAGCGGTTGCGGATAAAAAGTTTGAACATAACTAGGGGTAGGGGATGAACCTTGGCCATTAGATAACACAGTGGATACGTTTGGAGCAGGAGCCAGGGTTCTCATCTGGGCGCTAAAGACCAAGAGTAAAGAACACGAAGATGAAGAAAAAGAGAAAAATATTAAAAGTTTCAGATAGGGGGCAGAATATAGAATAAAAAGTAAAAATGAATCTGCTTGTCTGAAACTATCAGGAGAATGTAAGGCGAAGTGAGTGTTTTGGCACCAGTGACTTAGAGCAACAGGGAGAACATTAGTTGAGGCCGTCGCCGCTACGTTTTACGTGTAGCAGAAGGAATTAGGGACTAAATCATTATATTTGTCGTCTGCTGGTTTAGAATAAGTTACATTGATGAAACGGCGGCAACTTTCAACTTTGGCGGCATGATAGTAAATGTGTGAAGTTGAAGGAAAAAACTGCGAAGATGTTGTGACAGGTTTAGGAAGTGACTTTACGATGACTGTTGCAGAAAACGAGAGCATACGGCCCCGGGCTGCATACGGGAGTCAGAGTACTGGGGCGAAAACTTGCTTGTCAGTGCATTGGATACTGGTGCAGAACCCAGTGCGTAAGAATCGGTGGTACTTCAGACGGACGCGGTTAGTTTGATGTTTTTCACTTTGCAGGATCGGGTCTGGACTGATGGAAAAGAAACTCAATGCTGAAGTCGAATCCCTTCCCTCCCAGCCGGTTTTCATTTTTGTCGTCTTTCGCAGTGGTGCGGTTGATTCTTTAGAGAAACTCTCCATGGATTCTTCGTTTGATCAGAATTTTCCGAGCATCTGCATTGTATATGCCCTGCTGGGGTAGAGTGTTGTCCCCACGTTCACAAATCAAAGTATTGTTTCTGCTGCAGTCAAAGTTTCACTGCAAAAGGTTGAAGACAAGTAGAAAAGGATAAGCAATCGCAAAACGAAAACGATTGGTGTTGTGCAGCACGTGTTCGAGCAGGAACAAAGCCTGTGTAAAGTTTAATGAACATTCGTGGCTTGCACAACGCCCTTTAGTCGGTCGGAGGAGCGATACGTAATGAAGGAAGAAAAAGAGCGACTAGTTATGAAGCTTCCCTTGTTCCAGTTTTAAAAACAATTTCCGGCGTTCTACGGAATGCTGCAGGCAGAATAGCCTAGCCAATAACCCGAGTGTAACTTATAACTGAGGAATGCCGCCCACAGTAATGCTTCGATCGGGATTCCTAAAACTGCAACTGCACCAATAATATACGTTTAATCAGCACATGCACCACATGCTTGAGAAATTGTTTGTATTCATTCACCGCACGACCTTGACACTCATCGTTTGGAATTCGCATGTCTAACGAGCACGTTGCGAGCTGCCTATTGGTCTTTGCTATGTAGATGCTGGGTGAAACGCCCACTAGGTTTCGATTGATATAGTTCACATCTTTGTGCTACGTTTCAGGCTGTGACGTGCGTGAACTAATATCAAATAACACTGTTCTGTGGTCGGCGTATAACACGTGATCCAAATGGTAGTTTACGAACTTACTTTTCCCTGTGTTTTTGGCTGCGTAATGGCAATAAATAATACCACACATTCAATTCATTATTCTGAATTAAGCACAAAACACTGTTTGACAGCCACCAAGGCAACAGGAAGCCAGGCGCACAGAGCTATCACGACTATTTTTATTTTTTTGCAGACGCCAATGCACGCGCGATTGTCTACTACGTTAAAAGTAATTTCGTGTTTTTCAGGCGGAAAGCATGAGAAGTGGTCCATTATTATGCCACACTGAGCACCAGAGGGCGTAGTTCAAAACTGCAGCACAACCAAACGAAGCTTGATGATCTGGGTTAAGCTCTTGAAAAGTAGAGTAATTTTATCACGGAACCGACTGCTCGAACGTTTGGTTAATAGTAATATTGTGTATGGGTTTACGGAAACTCATGACGCATAACCAGGACTGTAACAGCAAGTTTCAGGTGCAAACACAACGTATCCACCAGAATGGGTGCTGCAATGGACGCGTTTACTTAAAAAACAGTAGAATATTTAACTTGCTGGAGTCTACGCACCCCGGCCGAAAAACAAAGTGAGTTATCCCGCGGTTTGAATTTGCCGAATACAGTGCTTGAAGTTGTTTCCTTTTTCAGTGAAATAGCCAGCTATTTCACCTATTCTGGAGTAGCGATCTCCATACCCTAATGTGTTCATTGTTCAAGGTGTGTTTTCTCTGCGGAGAGTCCACCCAACGCCTTTCGTGAGCGGATTTCTAGATATTTTTACTTTCTAGTCCTCCTTCTCTGAAAGTTTCTGAAGTCACGAAGCTCCACGACTAAGTATGGTTGTCCCCTTAGTTTTCCCTAAATAGTGGACACAGATATTCAGTTTCGGCCTGGATGAGTCCACTGTGCCCATATACTAAGAACTGGAGGCCAATAAATCTGGGTCTGGAAGAAAATTAAAACTTTTAATGTTACGGGAGACTCACGAGTAAGACGCACTCAGAGTCCGAGTAGCAATAATAGAGACAGGGGTAGCTCACCTGGGATATATTGAAAAGTCCCTTCCGATAAGAGCAGAGACCACCCAATCCATTAAAGTGTAAGACTGAATAGCGCTGGACACCGCCCAAAAGGGGCATCATGCCCGGGTTTCGGCCAAGAAAACAATTCTCTTGGGCAGCTTCTCTGATTGGCCTGGCCCTACAACATAAACCGCCACCATTTAAAGGATCCCATATCTCGAGTTCCTCAGACCAACTACAGCTTCTGGCTTATCGCGAAAGTCATCAAATGCTGTGAATTGCCCTTTAGTTTAATCCCAAGTAAGACTCGTTAGACCTTCTTTCCAACACGGAGATTATAAAGATTGTGAACGTCCAGAGGTATCTCAGGGCCAGATCGCGCATGTGCGTAAGCTCATCACGAAGCACTCTGATAAAGAGCTCAACCCAGGAACCCGAAGCCAGTGGCATCCCATCGGGTTATTCTCAAGGAATTGGACTTGAAGTCTAAGTCCATTACAAGTCTAACAGCGCGCAATAACATTCAGGACTCCCTATCCATTCCGCAAGCATATAACACCATCAAAAGCGGAAGTTTTCCGGTGACTCCCAACTCATTGCATATATTTAGCCCCCTTTAGGCATAACTTGATGATTCAGATAACGAATCAGTTATCACTGTCAACGATACGCACACCACGTGCAGTTGCCTCCAAGAGAAAAGGGTAAAAATCAAAGCCACACGTCCAAGGAAGCCGGCGCTTTAAAAACTGGAGCTTCACAACTATGGATTATTGGGCATCCCGCTACTGGGAACCCAATTATCACCTGCCTCTGTTCACAACCCCGTTCGATTTAAGCAAAACGTGGCCTCAGATTGGAACCCCTTTAGGAAGTTCTTCTAATGGGTGTCATCTGTCGGCCATCGTTAGTCAACCTTGAGGACCCCTGGCAGTTGCGAAACTGCTAAGGGATTTGGGTGGCAGCTATTAATTTTGTAAACTCCTTGATCCAGGGGACTTTAACGTTCCGCCTATTCACCGGATGGAAGGCAGCTCCACGAACCTATTCCGTGAGGCCTTTCTTTACTTGGTCACGGACATACCTTGGTCACAGCACGTTAAAAAACACATTGGGTAGCAATCCGGACCATCCTTTTCTCCTGGACCTAGCGCTTTCCAAAGAAGGCCATCAGGTAGACATTGTCAACGTGATAAATGGCCAAGCTGTTCTTCTTTTTAACTACATCAGTCGTTGGCCCACACGTCAGCCACGAAGGAGAAGCCACTGCTTCTTCCTTATAACTGGGTTTCAGAAAATGAATGACTAACGAGCTCGATAACTATAGACGGATGCCCTCAATCGTCGCATTGAGGACTGCTTTAAGCAAGCCAACCACCTATCACCCCCTGGGAAAACATTTCACGAAAGAAGAAACTGCACTTCCTTCGCTTCCTCAGGTGCCTACTAGAGGAAAACTCCAAATGGCTTTCTAGGTCTAGGTTCATCGGCCTGGGGTTGGAGGAACGGGGATTCAGACGTATTCAGGACTTCTGTAAGAAGAGAGTACTTTGTAATTAAAAAATGCCAGTCCTTCCCCTAGCGTCTTCAGAATTTCATGTCTTTTATAAACTTAAGTGAACGAAGAAGAAAACTAGTGAAACACCTCTTGCTCGCCAAGTTGGCGATGGGCTTCCAGTAACCTCTCCTTCTCCAGTGGCAGATATATTTAGGTTTCACTTTGGGTCAGTGTTCTCTAAGCCCCTTTTTTCTATCCATTCCCATGTGCTAACAATGAATACTGTCAGCAGAATAAACGCTGCGACTACCTGCAGACAGACAGTGGAGAATCGGTTTCTTCGGCTCAACCCTTTCAGTTCATTGGGCCTGGGTGATAATAATAATAATGGTTATATTTCTCGAAATTCAAGAGTCATGCGCAAGACAAACTTAAGGATGCGTAAGGCACGCTGACAGAACTGTTTAGCATTTTATCGTGAAAGAAAGCACTTGTTACTTCAATTTTTAAAAGCGATTGTCACTAACCAGCTAGAAAGACGTGTTCCCGGCAGAGTCCTTAGGTGGGTTTTGAAGCGTGACATCCTACTTCACCTACGAGGCAGCCATCTCCTCCCTCGCAACCAGCACGGTTTCTTTCTTCCCAGTTCCTGCATCACATACGTTCTGCGCCTCATAGGCAGCCAAGCGCCTACATTCAATGACGAGGTGGTCACATACACCATCTCCATTCACTTTGCAAAAGCCTTTGGAAGGGTCCTGCACATTTCTATGGTGTATGAACTAGGATGTTACAGTATTTATGGTCAGTTATTATTTCTTATTCGTGGTTTTCTTGCTGATCTCTTTTTACTATCAAAGCGGGTCCTAACTCTTTGAGCTGTCTCCAATCCTTATGGGAACAACGCATGGATTAGTGCTTTGCCCCCTTTCATTCCCGGTTTACATGAAGTCCTTTATTTGTAATCTTCCGAGGAAAATAAGTATGTATGCCGATGATATTGACATATCCGGCACTGAGCATGCAGTGACGCGATCTGCAATGGATCACTCCAAGCGATTTTCCATCTGCTGGAGCCTGCCTAAGAACGAAGACAAGCGTTTAAGTAAGTCATTTTGTAGTGCCGCGGTTCAAAAGTTGGGGGAAATTTCCCTGTTTATGATGTATGGAGGCACAAAACCATAGGATTCAAGAATGGTAGGGCGCTATCTATGTCCCATTAACAGCAGCTGGCCAGTAAATCCTGTCGCTTGTCGTGAAGTTCCATCTATCCCAGTAGGTTTCCAGTTTCTTCATGGCGATCCAATTCGCAATATAACCAGACGTGCTATTACCATGGATATGTCATCCCGCTCTCCCATTCACTCCCATACTTCCGGGCACTACCTTGGTTACCCTAGCACATAGGTTCTTTACTATTAACCAACCCTAGGTCGGACCTTTTTATTGTGAAATATTGTTCCTTGTGGAATTCATTGCCCCAACAGCCTAATATCGCTTTCAAAAACGAAGTCCTGAAACTGCTGAATGTTAAGATCTATATTCTTATATATGGCTCTTATCTCTCAGAGACTCGGGTGTGCAAATTTTGGTTAGGATTGTAACAGCTACTAGGGTAAAGTCTCTAAAACCTGGATCTCAGCCAACAACACCAAATAACATTAAGGTCCGTGATAGCAGAAGGATGCTGGATTCTATGGCAGCTATAGCCACCATTAACCCCCCTTATATCGGTCTTCTCATCCCGGATTCCTTTCCTCATAGGTTTCTCTGCTCCTGATTTACTCTACCAACATGGAGGATCCTGTCTTTATGCTGGATATTGCAGGAACTAGTTTCTCTCTTCATGGACATTTCACCAGAGAACACATTCGAGGTTCCTCTTACTCTTCCTACCTACTCATCTTGTCTCCCAGTAACCTGCTAACGCAAACCATGTAGACTCCGTTCCCTCACGTACCTAGCCTAGTTTCATATATAAAAAATGAAAATCTGTTCACGTAACACAGACGATGTGACTCGCTTATGCAAGACAATAGTCCACATTAGTAAGTTTCAAGCAGCACTTGTTAATGAAGGCAAGACACGGCGTTGACGATGACGGAGCCATACGTACAGGTCTGTGTTTTACGGCATAAACCATCATCCTCCGTGTGTCTGTTCAGCGCCACTTTTGTTTCTCTAGTCCGTGCAAAAACCTAAATAACTGAGACAGGTTTGCTTCAGCATCTCCGAACGTGGAAAAACAGACCACCCCCATCAGTTGCAAAAAAAACGCGGAAAATTAAGGTCAGGCGGAGGAACTATGGAAAGTACCTACATGGGTTCAACTAGTCCTCCGTTAGAAAAAATAAAAAGTCTCTGTTGGATCAGGCTGAGCCCAGCAACCAAAGCCGTCAGCCCAGACCTGTTTTTGCGAAAGGGGAAACCCCAAACTGCCCTTGTTTGATAGATAAGCGTTTGGCTACTTTGTTGGACGTTCTGTGAAAGTAGTGCATTGGACTGTTCACTTGTGCTTCAGCATCCACCCCTCTATTTTTCAGCATACCCCTGTACTCCCAACCGCACACCTGGTTGGTATGCTGTCGTCATTCTGCTTTCCTAATTATTCACGCACGCTTACTGAAACTGCTATGTGGTACTATTTGCTACCGTCCTGTTTAAACCCAAATCACTGACTCTAATGTTTTCATGCCCCTCCCTTCTCTTTTTTGTATGACTTTTCTTGGCAAATTCTGTCCTAGCATGCAACCCACGCCGCCATCCGCAACCCATTCACTTGTGCCTTTTCCTGGCAATTGGAAGTAGTAAAATAATTTGCGGTGAATCACATGCACATGATCCATCGCCATTAACTGATCACGATGAGTTATAACTGATTCCCTTTAGCATGTAAACCAGGCCCGTAGACCAGGCGAGATCCGCAAACAGAACCTAAAGTGACTTTATTCCCTAACCTTTGCGCTAGCCATCCTATCATACCACTGTAATCTGCATCTGCAAAGATGTCAGAGGAGGAAAGATGAACGCGCTACAAACAAGGACCATGAAGCCTAGGACGGACTGAGCCATATACCCCATAGGAAGCAAGCAGACGGTGATTGTTGTACACGTCTCGTCAACGGAAACTACCTCCTGCGAATTTCAAGACAGTCGTCAAGAAACTGTAATCTTTGTAAGAAACTTACTATTATCGGTGTTTATATTTTTTGCTTACTCATGGTAACACCAGCTGGAAGAAATTCCAGACTGCCCTCCCTCTCCGACTCTTCTACAGGCTCGCCGATGACCACAGATGCAACGGAAACTCTCGCCGAAAACTCCACTCCATCCTTTGCGCTGGTTGCCAACACCCTGCTATCTGGACCTTACGCTCCAGTATCTAGCCGCGTAACCCCAAGACAAACAAATCAATGCCAATGACTGTCTTGGGTGCCTAATATTAGATGAACCATCACGATTGGCCAAACAGCTACTTGCACTACTGAAATACCGCGCAATCCCTAAACCACCCGAACCCTACCGCCGCAGAACACCATAATCTCCAGTATTAAACAAGGACAACACACAGGTCATTCGTGACAAGCGTATTTGAGGATTGATTTTAAATCTTTAACGTACTGTTTTTCATCCCGCCACACATCTTAATCCGCTCCCAGCGGCATGAGTCCAGTGACCATTTTTGTAAGTTCCATTGTCTCTCTGTACACAATTCTTCATATATTTTCGTCCCGTAAATTATTTGATGCAACCTTGAAGGTTTCCCGCTGTTTCACCTTCAGCATTACTTTGAATCTTTATTGCTGTTAATTACCATTTTCCATCCACCTCATATGATATCCAGCGTGATTTTGGCTCTTCTCCATCCCGTTATTGCATTCATATTGATCTTCATCTCTACCTTATTACCTTCCTGATTTTTGATGAACCCGGCCACTTGACAACATCCACCATTTCTTCCCACCCAAATTTTGCCCCCGCGATACGCAAGTTTGATGCTTTTAAACATGGATTGATTCGCAGTGTGCGACTCATAGCCAGCCCCAGAAAGTTTCAGCGATGGAGAATCTTGCTCTGATTCAAAGCCCCAAGCCTCGTGTTTAACCTATCTTATTGCAGGTTATGTTCATGAGAGCACAGAAACTGCATCTTCACGACTAAATTTATGGTTTACGATTTCCACTGCGCCATCTTTGTGTAAATTTGATCTTGCCTTGCACAGGCCTCTCGAATGCCGGGGAGTGTACCCACTATTATTATTATTATTATTATTATTATTATTATTATTATAACCGAATACGGCAGCCAAAGTTTACATTTGGGTCTGGGCAGAGATCGCGATATACTTGAGCGAGTGCAGAGGAACGCTACGAAACAAGCTCGCGGCCCTTTTGATACCCCGTAACTCACGGTTGACATAAATTTTTATGTGCACCATGGAAGCTTCTATTATTAAGGGTGATCTATTTGTCATGTTTAACCTGTGTTCCACATGCTTGCCCTATAGGTTGTTCACGCTTTCCAGTTTGGACACTCTCAGGGGAGACTCAGAGAGTTTCAGGCATCGTCCTGGAACGAAAGTCCGAAAAACTTCAGCTATAAAGCGACATCTATTAAGATCAGTTTGCATCAAGCTGCTATTGACGAGCAGAATGAAGGAATATTCAGATTGAGGTTAGTCAGGTTTTTCAGTATTTCTCTTTATGGAACACTATTGCCATCCTAAAAAAATATTAAAGGTAGAGGAAGCAAAAGAATGAAATTAAACAAAAAACGTGAAATACATTTGTGTACTCATAAAACAAATGATTTTTTATTTTTTATTTCTGTTATTTATTTGCTAAGGTGCCGCTCTGTATATAAAGGAACGCTCACGTACTAACTTTTTCGACTGAAGGGTGAGACGAATATTCCAAGAGTCCAAGCTGGGCCGCTGGAGCTAAAAGTGCGACCGAACTGAGAACAAAGCGCAATACAAGGCCCGGGATAGGCCCTTTGATTGGTCCGTGCAAAATATAAAGATGTGGGGGCAATTGACCTTTCTGGACATTCCAGTATCAGCAAGCTAAATGTTTGTCCCGTGATCGACCACTTGAGCTGAACCCGTTTACCGATCTACACCGGGGCTCGTCGTCAGCTGTCACCGCTGATTTTTAACCAAATAACATTCTTAGCAGATTTAGAATTTTTCACTTATGCAGAAAAATTTGCGGCGGCGTAGCATAGGGATAGGCGATTTGCGTAGACTCCTATTGAGAAGGGGGCTGAACCGTTGGTCAGAAAAAATTCTCTGCCCATTGCTTCATGTACGTTACCGGGCGCTTGGGGGCTTGCGGCCTGTGGGGCAAGGTGGAATGTAATGATGAACTAAACTAACTGACTTTAACTACCGTGCTGTAGAGTGGGTGTGAGCTGGAATGATGTTTAGGCCTCACGAAAGAAGACGAATTTGAGCTCTGAGAATCTGGGTGGCGAAAGTTGGGCAGGAGTGGGCTCTGAGGAACTACCTCAACGTATCTAGAACTATAATCGCGGGGCGTGAGCTGGTAGACTGCATAGGCACCAATGGACTTCTTTTGGACCGGTAATTGTATGCGTTTTGCCGGTAGCGCAATGGCGTCGATCTTTCGAAGAAAATCATATGTTCTTAGACATTATTTTTTCCAAGACATGCGATAACGGTTGATGTCAATTTTGTTACATTCGGTTGGTTGCTTTTGTTTTATCACACACGATATCCGCAGGTTTCCGACCGTGCTGCATTTTTCGGGAGTTCTTGCTTTCGAATCGCTCCGACCACTAGGAATTTCTCTACCATGGATTGCCTGCTGTCTTATCAGTGCTATTTCGGAAAGACGAGTTAGACAGTGCAATTCGCGCATCTGGTTGTTGTCTCAAGTCTTCTCTATGTTATCAGCCTGGGATTCTTTGTAAACCCTGGCTTCCGATATCGGAGAAGGGCCCGCTCAAGGTCGCATTCCGGACGTTTTCTAATGAAGAATGCCTACTGTGGTAGATGAATTAGCTCTAAACGGGTAGGGCATTTTTTGTCAGTTGCAAATTAGGACTAATGTAGCATGCGGGATGTGATCCGGATCCGGACCCTGTCCGGTAGCAATCCAGAAAATTCTGGTAAAAGTCTGAAGAAATCCAAAAAACCGGAAACGCGACCAGCGCTCATCCGGTACCGGCTGCTAGACAAACGAAAAATCACAGACTTTCACCTCTCCCTCTCCCCTTGACGATCAGCGATTTGTGACGTTCTTAACGCTTGGATGCAAACAACAGCACTGCAAACCGTAAGGCGCTGAACATTCCTTAGTAGGCAGCGCGCATCCAGAAATGTTTTTCTGCGGCAAAACTACTAACGCGGTATACTCCCTCGCAGCGATTTACAACGATTCAATCGAAACTGGATTGCTTCAGAAAAGAGCGAGATCACAAAAAAGCATGCATAAATAACTTATTACGATATACAAAATAAGTTGCAGCTGGTTGCGAGTGCACAGCGCGCATTCAAATGGTTTCTCTCCGAAACCCGAGAAGGAATGAATGAAAACGCCGACAGCTGAAAAAGTTAATATATACAGGTTCACTGGCTGCCTCACTGAAAATGATCGCTCTTCCTAGGAAATCATTTAATCGGCTTCATACCCTAGAATTGGCCTGGTCATGTAAGCAGTAAAACTGACGGCCAGCCAAAATGGCTGCTGGAAAAGCAATGTGATGCCAAGGAAAGTAACATAAACATTATTTGAACTGAAAGAAACAGTACGTGGCAACCGGCGTATCCGTGTGCTCCTCCCTTGTAACCTCGGCCTCGAGCCTCCGCGAACCAAAGTTTGATGACTCTCTCAGTATGCAAGACCGACTCTTCCTGGAATGCTTTTATTGATTTCACGGCCTATTAGGAAGTAAGTGAAAGCTATGGAATCAGTCGACTAATAATGGATTCCACAAGTTAATGGGTGGAAACGGCCGTTTTCCCACCAGTTCCGAGCCAGTTTCACTGCAAAGCAAGGTCTTCGCAAATCGTCGCAGTCGGCGGCGGCGCCAACGTCCCAGACCCCGCAACGCTTCAGCGCATGGACCTTTAATTACAATGAAATCCAAGGACGATTTACTACTGCGTTGAATTTGCCCATTGCCCTTAACTCTTGTTTCAGCTTGGCCAGTCTACCTAGGTCCAATTGTCTGTTTGGCTGGTAATGGCTAACTTTATCGGCCATACGTTTTACGCCTGATCGACCCTGAGGTCATTTGGTGCAGATAAAATTATGTCCATGTCGTCTGCAAAACTGCTAGTTTAGACCAATCACATCACCTTTCAGCGTGGCCGAATTAATAGGTCCTGAAACCTCCGGAGTGGGCATTTTAACACTATCGGATGTTCTAACAATGGCCTGATGAAAATGGAGTTATGATAAGATGAAACTTGAGGGCCTCTGCTACTAAGTGTTAACAGATGATTGCCGGCTCGAGTTTCGGGGGTGGACTAAAAGAACGGCGAGATTAAGATTCATATGGATACTTGAAAGTGGCAACACCAGTGGTAAGAAGTTTCCCGAACTTTCACGAGACTCTTCTTGGGGTTCCTGCGTCAAAGTTCGTTCCTCCGAGCTATCGTTCGATGAGTTTTGGACAAGAACTCCGAAACTACATTGGGAGCACTGCTAACACACGTCCTTCGGTTAGGATACTCTTGCAATAAAGGGTTCAAAAGCCCTTGATCATCGGAAGTTGTTCCTTTCCCGGACTGCGACAAGAACTGCTTTTGGGAGTTCACAGCTTCCACTAGGTTTTCTGTCATAGTAATTAACAACACCGTTCTTTCTGCAGTGGCATGCTTCCTAGAAGTCATACAATGTTACAGAATCCGATATGTAGTCTCCGTTCAATAACATTCGTTGATAAGCAGCTAATGTTTTTGACTTGGGCCAGTTCACGCGCTGATCCTCCGTCGGCTAGTTGCTGTATAAGACAGCAAGATTTCCTGACGGAAAACATACCGACGAGGTACATCTAAAATTTTACCCGCTCAAAAACCAGCCTCTGTTCAACAACAAAAGTTAACTAATTTCTGGTTGTGTATATTGCAAGAATAGTAAACAAGTAGAGACAATGGAAAACGTTTACGTTAAGTATGATTTACGCGCACCTGGCAGATGTTAGCTTGCAATCCACTTAGAAGAAATTTATACAATTGGTTGGAGTGCAACGTTTTCACGAAAAAATCCGACGGCTGCATGAAGTGCTTCACGGATACGACGTTATTTTTCAATCCCAATATGGAAGCTGGCTTTCCCGCAACAGTGATGACGTTGTTACAGATAGCATCTCATTACACCATGCCTTCTATAATGAATGGACTTCTGCAGCCTCGAAAACACTTAAGCACACAAGATGCATATATTCTAATGAAAAAGTGGATATCATGTCTATGGGCAGGGCGAGAATGAGAATAAGGCCAACATGATTTTTGCGGTTTCTCTCGGTGCGAAAAGAGTTATTGTCATGAGTTCTGCATCTACTGGAGAGGAACGCTACATGCGTATCACAGTAAAGTTCAGGTTGAATGCAGCGACCGCGGCCGAAGTAACACGCCTGTCCCTTCACTTGCCGGAAGAAAGCCCGTGTGGGTATATCGCAGACCACGGAAAAAAGCGTGTACCGCACAGATTTAGCACCAACTTGTGCAGTGTTCCTCACCATCATATTCAGTTCAGATATGCATTCGTTAAGAAAATCTGAAACTGATGACGACTTGCCTTTGCAGCAATAGAATCCGACGGTGAACACTGGTGTACAGCATGGATCTATGACCCTTCCAGTTATGGATTAAATCTGCACATTTGATGAACGGAAATCCGCCGCACCGTCAAAATTGAGTTGTTTTATCAGGGCGTCCAGCAGTCGATTCGTCTTAGAAAGCTGTCTTTGAATGCTACCTACCAGACCAACATGAATATGCTATCCATTGGACAGTCTCACAATTAGCCTTGTTCTAGGCGTCCGAGGCGACGTCCTGGGGTCACGATAAACGTTTGGCATCTGGGGCTGTATGGCCTCAGAATTTGACCTTTGCTGCATCGTCGTCAGTCTGAAACGAATGGAAACAGTTCGAAGGGGCTCCAACAGAGAACCTCTGATTTGCTGACTGCCATTGTCCACATGGTGCTCCGTGACTATTTTTTGTAGCAGAGCACACGAGCAGAGGCAAAAAATTTACCCACCCTGAAACGGCACAGCGTCGGCTACTAAGCGTGTCTCACTGTTAACCGCGGGCACTAAAAGCGTCTGAGAATGAAATTTTGTTTACTTATATTAAGTTGTCTCGAATTTGATGTCTGGAATGGTTGAACATTCAGAGGTAGGTGATGGTTAACCTAAGACAATCACTTTGTCCATCACATGAGCATCAGCGGAGCTCAAAGGTATGCTAGCGACTGAAATTCCTGAATTAAAATTTACAACGAAATGCGGAAGACTCACTTGGCTGGTCTTACTCTGGACATCTAACGCAATGCTCCTACTGTGTACCTTCCGCGCAAACAACAGACGGTAATACACCGAGCGTCTTCTTGCGTGTACGGTATCTCTGTCATCTTGTTATGCCGTGCAAGACTGAAAAGTACGTCTGCGTAGTCAACTATAAATAAAAATATCTGCTACACACGGCCAAGTGCGCTGTGCGCGATGCCATGGAAAACACTATGCAATCACTCGTGAATTTCAATGTGATCCGAACGTGAAACTATCATAAGCTATAGTTTCTTGGCGGTTTTAAGCGACAAATAAGGACCAACAATGAATTTACTTGTCAAAACGACCACTGTAATGCATTGAGGATTAACTTAGAGGGACACTAACCTGCCTCCATATGTAACTAAGGGCTCTTTCATTATGGCAACGCTATTAACTATAGGAAGAACCAGAAAAATACTAAGGTCATTGACAAAATGAGTTTACGGCAAAACTTGCCAAGGATAACTAGTCAGACTTAGAAGAGGTTACCTGATGTCACAAACCGGGACAAAACTCACCGATAGGAAGAAACGGTGACCGAGGTGGCAGTGCTCAGGGAGAAACCGGTACACTTAAACAATTGGACGTCATACTTGGTTACGCTAATGACAACAAATATACAGTACAATTACAGATAAGTGATTCCAACCTAGTTTTATGAGAAAATACGTCATTTTCATATACCTCAAAAGTTTATTCATGTGCTTATCTCTTGCCCAGACCTTACCGAACCTTGACGGTGGGCACCGTACTACTTGGGAGACCAGCTGCATATGGTTGGGGCCGCATGAAGCACATACGATCAAAATTCTCTAAAATGACGTTTTGTCTGCAGTCATTTTTGTTTTTAAACGGCATGGTGGAAGAAGTAATGGTTTGCTTGCTGATGAATGGCTCCACCAGGAGTGCGGTTTGAAACTGCAACATGATGGGGCGATTATGCCATTGGATCCTGTTCCAACGCCTCATAATTAGACGTACGATGTGAGCCATACCATAAGCACACATGAGTGAATCTCTAAGGCTATTAATAGTAATGTGACCGGGGATGTTGAAGGAAATAGCATTACATGACCTATCCATTGGACTCGATATTTCAGTGGACACCATATCCAGGAAACGGCCGTCGGACGCTAGGCTGTTTTTATCCGTTTGGACTTACGGGTGTTTGAGGCGAGAAGGAGATGCAAGTTTTGAGATGGTGCGCACCAGACTGTTACCGTGATCTAGTAAATTGGACAATTTTCCTTCGAACGTCTGTGCTCTATTTTGAGCTTTACCCCCTAGGTCATTAATCACGACAGAACACAGGCTCATTATTCCCCACTGAGGATGAACTTTGGAGCGTTCTTTGATGTTAGTTCCGGGGGCACTGAAACAGAAACGCCGGAGTCCATCTAATTTAGGTTGGAAATTTAGAGTTTGTGGAGAAAACTTAGGTAGAGTTATGAAAAGTGACTACTTGGTAGTTATTGTTATAGCGAAAATGAGATACTGTATCCAATCGGTGTGATGCAGTTCTGAGGCGGAAAGTTCCGGAGATTACTATGAAGTCAACGATGACAGCTCATGACGAGGAGCGATACAACGCAGCGCACAGGTACGAATGTCAACTAACGATAAGTATGCAAACCCCAAAACAACTGAATAGTGAAGTTGAAAGCATATACATGTGGGATATTCACTTATGCAGTCACACAGTCACAAATACAGGGAAAAGTAAGTTCGTAAACTACCATTTGGATCACGTGTTATACGCCGACCACAGAACTGTATTATTTGATGTTAGTTCACGCACGTCACAGCCTGAAACGTAGCACAAAGATGTGAACTATATCAATCGAAACCTAGTGGGCGTTTCACCCAGCATCTACATAGCAAAGACCAATAGGCAGCTCGCAACGTGCTCGTTAGACATGCGAATTCCAAACGATGAGTGTCAAGGTCGTGCGGTGAATGAATACAAACAATTTCTCAAGCATGTGGTGCATGTGCTGATTAAACGTATATTATTGGTGCAGTTGCAGTTTTAGGAATCCCGATCGAAGCATTACTGTGGGCGGCATTCCTCAGTTATAAGTTACACTCGGGTTATTGGCTAGGCTATTCTGCCTGCAGCATTCCGTAGAACGCCGGAAATTGTTTTTAAAACTGGAGAGAAGTAAGCCCTATTACGAGCTTTTGGAAAGCCATCAGTGTCTAAAAGCGATGTGAACAAGCGGGTATGTGAAGTGCAAGAAAGTGCGCCAGCTCCTCTCGGACAGGTGGATTTATCTTGGATGATCTCATTACGTTTTGTCGTCTGAGCCGTGACCCAACTTGGGCAGGAGTTTCCTATCGAACGAGTCCGCTGATGAAATTGCCCAAAACCACCTTATGTATGGAGGTCTTGAAGTCTTATAGCACTTGACAGTACTGAAAAATAAAGGCCACTGCTGAAACGAGATGTCTTATTGCGGCTTGACATCGTGGATCTCTTAGCTAAGAATGTCCATAAGGAAACGGTCGCAACTGTGGGTGTGTTTGAAAATGATTTAAATGAGTTTGTGAATTTAACGTCTGGAAAAGCTGCCGCAAAGAGAGCGGCGATATTCAAACCGAAGCCAAAGATATCGGCACTTGAGGCTGAGATGGGTCCATGATAAACCGGATTGATTAAATGGGGCTGTAACTAAAAAAGCCGTCAGCGACCGAGGGTAGCTATAGCTCATGAGGATATCATCTGTTTCGTATGAGCAGAAACTATTAGCTGATCCCGGAAATTGTGGCGGTCCGAGTTGCCACAGTAAGACGACACCTACTGGAGCGTCACATGCAAGCTGGCGTATTCGACTCAGGAATTGTGGAGATTTCCGATTTCCGACTGTCGTTTCAATAATAGACCACCGTAGGCACTTCCCATCGGAACTTCGTGCAGCGCTGCATGGACTGGAGTAGAACCTTATAGAGCGCTTCTGAGAATGTCTCTGAGAATAGATCAGCTTTGATCTCCAGTAAGTGCAATAACAAATAAAGAGAAAGTCACACGGATTACTGCTGATGCGTAGTGTTAACTGCTGCCACAAACGGAGAATTTGGATGCATCAAAAACAGTGGTTGTTTAACTAGTAAGAATGACTAACGCTTAACTGACCATGTCGCTGACATTGTTTCCGATCCTACATCAAATCGATGACCCGGTCTGAAAGCAAGCACTGTGATTTACAGGCAAGGTGGAGTAAATCTGATTCAGGCAACGGATTTTGGAAAATGTACGAAGGGAGCATGGAAAAATCCAGAGAAATAATCTAATCACCAAGACTGTGAATCGTCTTGTCCCGGGGTTTCAAACTTAGACATATGGATAAAAGTTGAGAAGTCAAGGTCAAAGGAGTCGTTGAACGCTTATTGTCAAATCATAACAGCGAGGTGATGCTTAACTGGCCTGTGGGTTCTGTAATCTAGCGATTTCCCAAGTTACTCGAGAACCAAGAACATACGATGATTCGTAACCGGAAAGCCCCAAGTTCAAGGAAATAAGCACGCTTTTAACAATCAAATATTTTCATGAAATGAACCACTTGACTTCATCGTTCAACTCACCGTTGGGAAACCATGAAACCATTGTACAACTGTACCATTATTCTTAGGAATCATCAGCAGTACATATCCACCGCTACTGAACAGGGACGAGAACCCGGGACTAGCGATTCTGAGTCGAACGCCTTAGCCATTATGCTACCGAGCAGGCTCTCAATGGTTTATTGAACTTCGCCGTATGGTGACATTGCATCTATCCGTCACTGAATTGCATGGCCACGAGCCGCTGGGTCAAAGCAATCGACTCTTGCTGATAGACGACTTCTTCGCAGATAGCTCAAGTGCGGCAAAGACTTTTGATATGACTTACAGCTTGGCTACTTGGTATGTGTTAGTAGTAGGAGATAGAATGTTTTCATGAAGTTATTCGCCATATGATATCGTTCAACTCGCCATTAAGAAACCATGGAAGCACTGTACAGCTGTTTCATCCTCGTTAGGAATCATTAGCAGTGCATATCAAACATTTGCTGCCAAACGTCTACTGTGATTAAGTGGTCTAGGCATTGACGCCTGCCACGGTCCCATGTGATTTGCAATGTCAGATGCAACGTGGCTGATGGGAGCCACTTAGGTGAGTTAGGCCTTCCCTGATAGAACTGTCTGTGGTTGTTTTGTCATGCAGGGATAGGAAATTTTGAAGCATTTCACTGGGCCAAAGCCAAAATATATACAAGGCTGGATCGAAACCAGACAAACTGGCATTCACAACTTTGGCTGAATTACAGACATCAGTAGCTATATACGTAAGATTTGGATTGGCAACTAACTGCCGGTTGCTCAGTGAGACAAGGGCCACCAGGAGTCTACGTTATTATTGTCATCTTGTTATTATTGATATTATTATTAATATTGTTTCTTTGGTGTTCGAAGAAGGTGCTACTATTGGGTTGCATTTGAAAAAGCCAACCCAGTTGCTCCAATTCAATACTGGTTCTGTTAATAATCCGTTTGTGACGTCGGTGAGCACACTTGAACTAATGGCTTAACAGTCAGTGCAACATCGAACGTCTTCGCTGGAACTTAGTGTTCATCCCCTTTACCTTTCCTTCCTAATTGTGGATCACTCTCCGCAACATCTCCTTCGGGAAAAAGCCGACCAAGCGAAAGGAGTGAAACATTACCTGTTGACTTGGTATGATGAATTCCTCACTTGTCAGAAGTAAAAAAATTCATTGTGCATTGGTGCATAAGAATTAATGAGTAAAGTTAACCGTTAGGACAACAGATGTCGAGGGAATTATGAAAATTTTCCACTGTGTAATGACAATGTGAACTGGTTCATCAGCATGCTAGGCATTAAAGGTGATGGAAGGTCTGGAGGTCTTGCTTGTTTCCATTTTTATGTATTTCGAGTGAACAGGGCATTCTCGATTGGGTTATTGAAGCCAGAATAAAGGAGACCGTTAAGAGAGTTACAGAAAAATGAAGACAACCTATCAAGGCCAGACAACGGTGCTGTCACAGTTCGGTGGCTCAGCGAACAGTCTCTCGATAGTAGACTTCAAACAACTACTGTTCTTTTGTACCCACAATGTCCAGATTAAATTCGACAATCAGATTTTCCGCCAAAAGGACGGCGTAGCCATGGGGCCCCCATTCGGTCGATTCATGACAAAGCTGGGGCGTGGATCGTTGAAATCGTCAACAGAAACCCCCTACCTATAAAAGCGTTATGTGGATTACGTCTTATGTGTACTCAACCCCTCGACAAGATGTAATCAACTACTGAATAAGTTCAGCTACGCACAGGCAAATGTGAAATTCATAACAGAGATGGAATTAAACAATGAAATTGTATTTCCGGAGGTACTATTACGTCGTCGAGAATGATGGTTCAGTTAGTTGATCAGTACACAAGATAGCCTCGTTGAATGAACAGTACATCCACTTTCACAGTTTTGTACCTTTCAGCGTTAGGAGGAAACTAATTAGATGTTTCATTGAAAGTACAAAAGAATGTGCACGGAGAATAGTTTTAAGACAGTATTTCAGACACTTCGAAGAGTATTTACTGAAAATGACTTCCCAAGCAGATTAATTGACAAGGTATTGGCGGCAGAAAGGAAGTTCCCAGGAAGACGGCGGTGGACAGACTCCACCATACGTATCTTCAACATTCAAAGGTGACAAACTAGCAGAGATCGCACGAAGAAGACTGACCAACACTATCATTAGGAAATTTTAACCAGCCAAGCTTCGAATCCTGTTCAGCATTCATCCAGTTTTGTCCTTACGGTCACACGAAACATTTCGTGATTCATCATACACGAGTTTCTTTGGGGAAATGTAGTTAGCAGTCACCTAATGGTAGCGCGCAAGGATCGTCAAAAATGCTTATCTTTAGTATAGCAAAGGGAATATAATTTTAGCAAGACAAACATGCAGTACGATTGTTATATGTGCGCTGATAAGCGAGAACGCGCCATTGTCGTGTGAGGATGAATGCGACTGACGTATGCACGCACGCTCGGTTGACGGTCAAAAGTCGAATGGCTACGGACACAGACCTATGGTGAACATGCACGCCTACGCCCCATGCTTTGGAGTCCAATTCAAATCAAACAGTCCACCCTACACGCACCCTAGTATTGACTGGCTCTTGATTTGCCAGTCGAGTCTCATGATACATTCAGCCGACGGTTCGTACGGCCTAGTTCGAAGTCTAAATGAGGCGTTCGAGATTGGTTTGCGTATGACTTGCGTGAAAGCCCAAGTGCGGACTTTTCGCCAGTAGCTGGTATCGATTCGAAATAATTACAATTCCCACTGAGCACATTGAGAAAACAGATTGGCGAACAAGCTCACTTTCAGCGATTGGTACTAATGCCACTACATCACTAAATATTTGTAAAAATTCACTATAGGAAGGATTGGATTAGTTAGATAAAAATATGAAGTCACCATTCGGTCCATTGCTAGCCGACATTTTCATGGCAAAGCTGGAACGTGGACCACTTGAGTCGTCAATACAATCGCTCTACTTATACAAGCGTTATGTGGATGACATCTTCTGTGTACTCAATCCCTCGACAAAAACTAACCAGCTGTTGAATAAGTTCAACTCGGCTCACGCAAATGTGAAGATCACAACAGAGATGGAGCTGAACGACGATATAGCACTCTTAGATGTAGGACTAAATCGTCAAGAAGATGGCCTAATTCGGCGATCAGCACACCGGAAAGCCACGTGGAATGGCCAGCAAATTAACTTCCACAGCTTTGTACCTCGTAATGTGAAGAGGAACTTAATTAGATGTCCGATTGCCAGGACAAAAAGAATATGCACAGAAGATACTCTTGAAGCTGAGCTACAGACGGTCAGAAGAGTATTCACTGAAAATGGTTTCCCAATTAGATTAATCGACAAGATGTTGGAGACAGAACAGGAAGTCCCTAGGAGGACGACATTGGAAAGGGAGCCAGTATGCATGTTTCTGCCATTCAAAAGTGACACGCTAGCAGAGATAGCAAGATGAAGACTGAGTAGTGCCATGAATAAGACATTCTAGGCAGCCAAGCTTTGAATCCTGTTCGAATCCCGCCCTGTAGTGTCATTACGGTTGAAAGACAAAGTTCCTTCTTCCTCAGCCTCGTTTTGTATCTATTCATTCAGAAGTTCCTGTGGAACAATGTACATCGGCCGCACGACCAGGCGCTTGTCTGAACGCATCCGTTAGCACCACCCGGCATGGTTAGGCACTGGAACAATTAAGTCACTTAATAGCGCAGTTGTTTCACATCTAGCACAGACTAACCACACCGTGAATGTGACGCAAGCTTTCCGGACCCTGTATAAGGTCAGAGGTCAACAATCCAGGTTGGCAAAGTGACGCCACTTGAGCACTGCGGAAGCTTTCGCAATCCATTTTCACAATCCTCAACTTTGTTCTCAAAAACAATTTGTGGTTGCGCTTCAACTCCCCTGGCCCACCCTTCGTTCCAATGTCAACCCTTAGTAACAAAATAAATAATACGTTGCTTTCTTATGTATTCAGGCTTTACATTTTGCGCCATAAACCTTTTCCCCACCCATATTTTTGTCTGACTAATCCAATCCCTCCTCTAGTTAAATTTTTTCAAATGCATAGTGATGTAATGTCATGAGTGCAATTCACTAAAAACGAGCTTGTTCGCCGAATTGTATTTTTCAATCTACGTTCTGTGAGTACATTTCCTGACTTCAGTACGGCCACAAGATCAATCTTCTCCATTAGTATTTTCCGAAAATTGTTTGACAAAGCTTGGAAAATTTGCAAACACAATACAAAGTTGATAAATATCGGTTTGCCTGTCATTTTTTTCTTTATGTATTTGAAGCCCTCTTGCTCTGCAGAGATCCGAAATTGGTTGTAATGAGAATCCTCCTCTCTAGTCGTCTGAGTTTCCCAGATTTTACATCCGATTGACTGCAAAGTGAATGTTACTTGATGGTCAAATGTCTCCCATATGAGGAATTCACCACCTAGTTGGGAAACTAAAATCGATATCTATAGGCCATGATGGTGGAAATCCCGATCCCATTGGAAAGCAAATCAGATGAGAAAACGGGACAGGACATACGTCACTGTAGCTCAGTAGGTATCACAATCATCGTCACAATATACTGGTAACAGCGTTAATATAACTCGTGAGATTATTGATAAAAT
Source organism: Fasciolopsis buskii (assembly GCA_008360955.1). Taxonomy (NCBI): domain Eukaryota; kingdom Metazoa; phylum Platyhelminthes; class Trematoda; order Plagiorchiida; family Fasciolidae; genus Fasciolopsis; species Fasciolopsis buskii. Next base: position 147,400 of record LUCM01009854.1, on the reverse strand, counting down.
GTATTATTATTAACACGACAGTCATAATCACCACCATCAAAGCCATCAAGGTGATAATCAATACCATCAACACGAGTATCATCAACAACTGCATCATCCTCTTCTGCCTCATTATAACGGTTTTCATCCCAATCGCGGAATTCTTCAAAATCTAATTTACGATATTCAAGCCTACCTCTCTTAGGGTACAAATATTACAAATGTCAAGCATATTCAGTAATCTTCGAGGTTTTTTACTGTTTATTGTGATTTGTTCGAAATAGGAGTGAAATTTGTATTCCTGCGGATTCCAATCAAACGCCTTGGTTGTTGTGAGTGTTTCAATTGCAGTTTCATGTGGTCTCACCACGAACAACTTAAAGGAATGAAGAACAAGACGGCCAGTGATTCGAGTGGAGAGTGCAATAGTAGATGAAATTCATTCATCAATCGATGATTGGAAGTGGGTGCATTTTCGTGTTATAATTGTTTGTTGCATTGGTGAAATGAACACAATCTGATACGTATCTGTTGCTTGGAAAGGATATATTTGGATGAAATCATGACCTGTTCCCGAATCCGAACTAGTAAATTTCAAATAGACCGGCTTAGGTAAACGTGAGAGGCAGTCGGTTGCCGAGAGAAAGAACGGCATTATAAGCTCCGTATTCATAAATGAACGACAGTGCAGAAATTAAGGGGCAAAGTCTCTGTTACGAAGTTCAAACCATGGGAATGACTTTTGTTCTAAGCCGTTTGCGGTTCGTCGAACCGGATTGTACATTTTTATGGTCGAATCTTTACGCTTGAGCGACTACAAACCTGTTGCTTTCACAGTCCATCAGAAAGGGGAGTTGATCCACGCACAAAGTGATTTGCGATGTATTGGTCGTTGAATTTTTGTGTATGACTTGGTCCATTGTAATGATACAGTTCTTCTGGTTCACTAAACGTACCGTTTGTTATATGCGGTCTTGGCTGCGGGCGTCTGTAGTCGGTTGTAGGCAGTGCAGTTCTGTAGCGCAGATTATCCACTGCTCTCAGTCGACGTAGCCGTTCCTCTTCGGATTCATGATATAACAGGAATGGCGCCTGATTGCCCACGTAGAGTCCATGAGGCTCATTTGTTCCTTGGGGAGATGCCGAAACGCATTCCCCGTAACGCACCGAGTTAACGGATCCATTAGTATCATTCTGACGTTCTATCAACTCGGAGAAATAGGCCGTCAAGTTGCGTACATTTGGTACCGGGGTGTCCCTAGTCGATTCTAAATAATATGGATTTTCACCGTTTTTCAATTTCGAAGAGCTCAGATACGCCTGACTGTGTGATTTTGTGAAAGGGGGAAAGGTTCTACTGACAAGATTTGCTTGAGATAATCGACTGGAAACTTTGCTGTTCAAGTGCCGAATTTCAGCGCCGGTAGTGGTTAGTGTGCGTCTGTCTCGAAATGCAGCCAGTTGTTCGTCTGAAGTCGGTTTAGGAGCCACCTGGGGACGATAACATCCATTCGACATTATTCTTGATATGGTTGGTGTGTCGATTATCCGGTTATTTGGTATCGTTTTAGAACGACCTTTGCGAAGATTACGCCGCGATTCAAATGGTAGTGAATTTACATTGTTCGGGATGATGGTAATTGTTGGCGATTGATGCACTGGTGAACGAGTACGCTGAGGACTAAGAGGAATCACCGGAGGTTCGACTGGTCTGCTCTCATGCAGTTTTGTCGCTAGGTTGACATTCGATTGATCGAACATATTGATGGCCGTTTTACTTGTAACCGAGTTTGACGGGAACATTCGGTCCGGAGTTCGTCGTATGTCCATTTCTGGCTTAGTTGTATTCTTTCCCGGAGAAATTCTTCCGATTGGAGGAGTCCACAAATCCGCTGGGTAATTATTTTCCAACTTTCCTTCACACTGGTTCGTAGGCAACTGACACAGTTCCGGTTTTCGACTTGCTGAGTTGAAATGTAAATGCGGTTCCATCTGATTTGAAATGTCTTGATCAACAAGATCATCGTACGGTAATGACTGCACCACATCGCTCTTTTCCTCTTCTTCCATAATTGACCCACTTTGCTCGTCCGCTTGTGAGTTCACCGTATCACCCAGAGTGCCAACTTGTATCCACTGGCTAACATGTTGTTGCTTGTCAGCTTCATTCAGCTGCCTCGGCTTTATGTCCACAACAACTTGGTTGTAGTCGGATCTAGCTAGACGAACGGTAGTCGGCTGAACAATAGGATCAATATTTCTCAGAGGGGTTGTGTTATATCCGTTCGTGGGCATGGTGACTGCCATTTGACGGGGTGATGGCAGTGTCTGATAGTGTGGTTTATCATCCACATCATATCGGGATGATTCCTTTGGTTGATTTATATCTAGGTCATACCGTTTCATTCCATATGGACTTTGCATGTCGTATTCTACAGGAACGGCAACGTCCCCCGCGAGTCGAGAAGTGTAATACTGAGGAATAGGGCTTTTGTTGACCGCAGGTACTGTAGTTTGCGGTCCATCTTCTGAGTTGTAATTCAAATTTACTTCCGGATAACCACAGTGATATGATTCTCGACTGCCCGATCTGTCAGAATGTAAAGGGCTGGATTTGTTTGGATCACCGTCCTGGGCTGGTGGGCTTGGGACCACATAAAGTACGGTTCTGTATTGATTATTTTTTCTCTTTGATTCCTGTTCGGATGCCGGTCTCATTTGCCGTGGCGTACCAGCCGGCCGATTTGGAATCATTTCGTAACTAGGCTGACGAGTTGGCTCCGGCGTTTGGCGAAGCTTGCTAGGACGATGGGGTCGATGGTTCAAGAATTCTGGTTCAGTAAGACGTGGTGGTGGTTTGGGTCTGGGATGGATAGATTCCAGGGCGCGCTCTTCCTCATATTCGTCGTTTTGGATTTGCGTGGTCAGATTCAAACCATCTTGGAAACTGTAAAAGGTTGTACGCTCATTTGACCCGATAGGGGGCTGGTCCCATCCACGAGTTCGTCGATCCCCGCTGTGTGAAAGGTTTTGGCGGTAGTCTTTCAGGTTATACTTTTCGGAGTTTGGAGTTTCGCCCGGCTGAGTTAATTTGTATGAACTAGAAATGTTACCCATACTGCGTGCGGAAGAAATGGAATGATTATTAGGATAACGGTTGTCTCGAGTACTATGTTCCAGATAACGTTCACGGTACCCGTTGACTTGGGATGCGCTCTGATTCGGTTTGGAGCTCAAGTTACGTACGACGGGATCAATGGAGACCAGATTCGTGCGTTGCACAGCAGGATCAAAAGCGGGTAAAGCACTTAGCTCTTCTGGAAATTGATCGCCATAAATCTGTTGACCATAAAAACTGTTCGGACTGTTACACTCATCCATGGTTGAAATTGTGTTGTCTTTTATGGTGATAGTTTTGACAGCTTCCGTGTCGTCGTCAATCGTGGAACCTGAGATTAGGAAACATAATTAGAAACACGAGTGAATGAAACCGTGAAAAGCCAGAACTACATAACCAAAGCGATCAAGTGAACAAATAACAAATCACGAATGTCTTCGATGACTTAATTAGAGTATGGACAGGCGCAAATCCGTGGGGAGAGTGATGATTTGAACGATGGGGTTAAACTGAACGATAGGCATTCATAAGATTAAAAAGGCAAGTAATATATATATTTCCTTTTCATATAATATCAGTAGCTGCTAGTGGGTGCCTGTCTGCAGCGGGGTTGGAATTCGTGTAGTTGTATTATAGCATAGAATCCTGAGGTTACTTCTAACTGCGACATTCGTACCATTCATCCAGTGAGTGGAATTCAAATCTCCAGTCTGGTTTGCAGAATTTGGAACATTGTAAATTCAATAGGTCCTTCCTAAGGATAATCAGTTTATGTCAGTAGTGTCCTGTTTTCACGTTTACTTTGGTCTGGCCTGGCAAAAATTGCATGTGGTAATCGAAAAACCGTCATTTTTCGAAATTTGATGATAATGCTGCGTGCATGGGAAGGGTAATTTCAGTTTGAAAATCACTTTGCTAATAGTTAACCTTGGCAGCCGAAACATTGTAGTTTCCACCCGCATGGATATTTCTGACAGGTATGTGTTTTCATAGGGTATAATACAATCGTCAGCATAATTCATCCGAAGTTCTTCAAAATTCTCAAGCAGGCGTAAAGTTTGAGACGAAGTGAGAGAGGGATAGATAATGGACATTTCGCGCCACAGGTAGTTGGGTCAACTCATTGAAAAAGGCTGTCCGCAGCACATGTATAATCATAAAATATCAATATATATATATATATATTTGCATGAATATTGTCGATCAAAGAAAACCGTCACCTATAAGATATTTGCATGTCTGCATAGATGAATCCAGTCTGTTTACAGACACTCCTAAAAGGATTAAGGCTAAAAATCAAGCACTGTAATGTATTGCATTTACAAAATAACGTATCACATACTTGACACAACGCTAGCCAGGAAACCCAATACGCTTAGCAGAAAAAAGGAAGCCTCTGTCTACTAGTTTCTGTCTCGTCAGCTTATTAAAATTATAGAGGCACATACAGGAAGCAGGTAGTCAATGCTGGACGTCACGTAAAGTCATAAGGAAGACAACCTGGTAGAGGAAGTAACTGAGAGCGCAAGATTCTTGACTAGGCTTCCTACTAGCACCATAGGGAGCACTAAGATGAGAGGCATAGCCTTAATCGATCTCGGCCAATTTAACGAGAAAGCCGTTAGGCAAACCACGTCAAATTTACTATGAGCTCTGACGTATATGTGCAGGCAGTTGGCCAAAGAGATAGTGATCTAGAGATTTAATGTAAAAACTTGTCAGTTAACGAATCACGAAAAAGCAATTTCCTAAATAAACGGCCGATTAAACAACCACAAAAAGGAACTGACTGGGACTGGGAAAGTAAAAGCTTTCCACAGAAATAAACACGCACAGCGATTTCACGGTATTTAGTTCGTAGACATCTGGCCATCTCCACAAAAATGACTCAAAAAGTAAAAACAGTTTGACTATAAGCAGCAGTATCCCTGAAGAAAATAGCTTGACTCTTTCATGAGTAGATGGTTGATGTACAATTTTCATATGGACAGATTAGATGAGCTGCTTGCGTTCACTAAAATTTTATCGATTGGGCCTCTGATCAGCCAGTCCCTAAAACTTTGCTGAAATGTTCTTGGCCCTGTCTGGAAATTTTAATCATTCAGTTGCCTCGCGACTGGATTCCCGCCTTTCGATCCGGCATTGTAAGTTCAATGTAAAAAGACCTCACAGCTTTGGTGCATCATTGCCTTTCGTCGGAGTGTTCAATCTCATGTGGATAACAGAATTATAATCATGTGGATGTGTGGAACAGTTGTCAAATTCACAAACCGGTTTGAAGGAGAAGAATGTTAAAAATAAAAATTCCAAGAAATTTGATAGCTCACCTGACGCCCAGAATGGAAAACGGCTAAATTTTGAAATTTCCTTCCTAACGCGGTGCGTAAAAACTGTGCAAATATTAAACCTCTCACCATGTGCAAACGAGACTAATCCTACGAGACTTAAAAAAATCCAAATACGGGTTTAGTTCAGTTTGCTTAGTCAATGCATCCAACCTCTTAATAACCCATAGTGTATTAAGTAAGAAGTGAGATCGAACTGTTTGCCTGGACAGATTTTCAACACAGAGTAGGACTACTGACCGGCCGTGAGGATACGCCTGTTCAGTAAGAAATATCACGAGAAAATAAAGATAAAAAGGATTGATTCAATGAGCCACACATGCGACCATCGAGAAGTTACTTGACTTTGTATCACGCTGAAATCGGGCAGTTGTGTCGTTTTCTTTGTTTTTTGTACAATTAGCTAAGATGCAGTGCTACGGTGAAATATGCCGTCCCAATTTTAAGGGGTAATGGACTTTGAAATAATTTCATTCAGATACCGTTACCGTATGCTCAAAAAGCCCACTCGTGAAAAAGTAACAACCTCATGTAACTTCATTTGAGTCGTTTTTACTCATGAGTTTATAGCAAACGCTAAAGAAACCCAATGCGAAATTAGGATTCCGTAACTTCCCTCACGTATGGCAGTACGTGGATTCTTTGTAAGTTTCGATTTCATCCGTCCACCAGATGATTACCAAAGTCGTTGTGGAAAGAAACTGACTTAATGCTTGTTTGAGGACCCGAAGCTGTGTACGATTCCAAACCCCTTGGTTTTCTACTGACATGGTCATGGCAACCGACCTCTCGTATGTCATGTTGCCCGGCGGAAGGCTAACAGAATTTACGCATGTTTCATTTCAAAGTTTGTCGGAACGTTTTTAGCATCAAATGGTGTTTTAGTTTTACATCAACATAATCTTTATCACCAAATGGTAGCGCTCGTTTCAGCCAAGTTCAAAACAAAAGATCTGGTGATCAGTCGAGAAATATTCAGACAACTTAAATCTTGCAACAGTATTCTCTCAGCATGGATGTGTGCAGTCACATTGCATAATAGGCGACTCAGCGATCGCTTATCATGAGTAACTCTTCAGAGCTTGCACTTCGTCATCATCTCTCAGAAGATGTGGGTGATCTCGCTGTTTTTATTTCGGTTAGACTAGTGTACCCTCAAGTCTAATGTGGGCTTTCAGTGGTTCAGCAATCATGAGAGGGGGAGAGCACGGTAACTGCTACTGTCCTCATTCTGATAGTATACCAGATGTTTATTCTCCTTATGGACTATCATTTTTTAACAGGAACAATATAACGAGTCTATGTAGGTCCTTATCCGAGTGGTCCAGTTTACGCGGCACTTGATGCCTCAGTGCAAAGGAACAATCGTGGCAGATGCCAGTTGTCCGAGTGAAGCACGTGACGCTGAGAGAAATTCACCCAAACCCCGTGGTAAAATGTTCAAAAACTGCATTCCAACAAGAGTGAGAAAACAGACATAATTCGTTTAAGTTCTTCGTTCATTCCCATATTCACCCAATTATTACCATATTTATAAAAAACTCAAATGTCAGCGAAAACAAGACTTGTTTAAATAGGGAACAACACGACTTTCCCATTTATGACTGTTTTATGATCAGGTTTGTACTAGGAAATCAAGAAATATTGGCCATTTAAAACTCTCAGGCTTGTTGAATAATGCATTGTCATGCCAGGATGAGTGCTTAGGCAATTGGAACTTCATGGCGCTTTTATTGTCTTATTCAACCGCGTGTGCTTGACTTCAAGAGAGAGTTTAACCAGTCTTTTGAGCATTATTTGTGGTGTTGGTTGAACAGACCTTACTTATTAACCGTTATTTGATGGTGCTATATAATAGAATATATAAGGTTGTTTGTCTTTTTACTAAGATCCATTAGAAATCTGATACTAATTTGGTATGAGAGCAAGGTGTGCATTCTTTCACACCAATGCCTTCAGTGTGCACATCTGAAGGGTTCACCAATTTCTTGAATTGGTGCAAACATTAACCGCTTCTGTGAAACTTCTGGTCAAATCAGCGTTAACTGAAATACTGATTAGATTCATGTCAAAAGCCGGGTTCCAAAATAAGCTGTGAATTCCAACTGGAAATGGCCGGTTTTATTGGTTGCCACTAACATGTTTCTCTACGATATTCGTTGGAGGAATACTTTAAAAATGGGTCCAAAAAGTTTTGAACACAGTGTTATTTATGGTTTGAGATCTTTGTTTAACGTTAGCGGGAGTTTAGTAAGAAACAGACGAAAAGGTCTGCAATTACAAAAGCTGTAGAAGCAGCATGTTACATCGCAGTCACAAACCACACTGCCGTTGTTAAGCTTTCATCTGAGTGACTCCACTTAGGACGATTTGGCACCTAATTCGCACAACATTGCTTCGCTACTAACTGATAGACAGTAGCTAAATTCTCACTCAGTGTGTAAGTGTCTACCTCTAAGCATGCGGACCGCTGTTAAACGAGGTCGTAGTGATGCTAACCCTTGGACGCTTTAATGACTGAGTTATAATTAAAATAGATGATTTATGGTTTAAACAAAACAGTCATAATCAGCCGTCATTCGGAGAAAAGCCTATTGGCCGAGGCACTGATTATTTTTGCTACACTAGGTTGGCTGCGGATCTCATATGCATACCCTATATGGAAGTATTGTTTATATCAGTCACTAGAGAAGAAAAATAAATCCCTACAGCTAGCCTTTAGGTGCATATTTTCATTCGTGAAGAAGGTGCACAAAGGACGTTTTGATATAAATGCCCACGAAAACTGACTGATCAGTTGAAAAAATTTATTGGTTGATATGATTTAAGTCCGCTTTTGAATGTCAATAAACTGCACGTTTTTTGATATTGCACGAAGGAAACCGCCCATTGTCGTCTTGAAAATATACGTCTTAGTTGCATTCAGTTTAATAGCATGTTTAGGACTAGATGTCGGTTTGTAAGTAAGTACGTGGATGGCGCCATGTGACCTTGGGAAGAAGAAATGAATCTGACAAATTTCACAGTTGCCAACAGTAACCGAATATTTCCGAATCAAATGCAAGAATGGCATTCCTGATTTGTCATATGAAATGAATTTTTTTCACTTGGAGCGCCGGAAATTGAATTCAACAATTGCAGTTGCTCACCAAAAAAGGCTGTATGTATCCGTGAGCTTTTCACTGATAAATTTACTGCCAACCAAGAGAGAATTTGATTAGTCGATTATGTTTAACGACATACATAAAACATAGTTACAGCTGAGGGAGCATCCCCATTTTCTAACAGGACCAACTATATGCGGAGAGGAACCAAAAAACATGATTCTAGAACTTCGAGAGCGACAGAACCGTACAAGATTTCAACGGATCATGAGAGCCACATGATTGCTCTAGATATACGTTCTAAGACGAATGCGGCAGTTACGCCACCCAGCATTTACTTTCACTGGTGCTACTTTCATTTATCTAGTTATTTATATTATGCCATAATGAAATTATTTCGGGATTCCTAAGTGATTCAGAGGACTGTAAGGCTTGAAGCACTAGACTCAACGGCAAGACGGCGAAATCTATACCGCAAATTCAGGGTCAATTATAATCGATAAATGGAACAGCTATCATTAACTGATAGTTGGATTTCAATTAATACTCATGTCAAATCATGTGAAGTGCTTATTAATTCAATCCGCGATTTCAGTGATGCATGTGGAATGGAACAAGAGTGATTTTGCTCAAAGTAAATTCTGTATTAGGAGGATGATTGGTATCCTCTTGTCAAGCTGTATGATTAGAATTTTGACTGGATTAGGGATACATGGTGTAGCAGATTCCATCTGGGTTCTGTTTAAAGATGAGCAGTTTGTCTAGAACCAGTTCATGAAAGATTTCATAGATCCACCAATAATGTGGCATGTTTGTACATGTTGTGGAGATTTTATAATGACAGAACACGTGACCACCACGTCAAGGGTGTGACTGAAGCGTTCAAAACAATAAGCCTATCGCTTTCATTATTCTAGCACAAAACGTCACCATTCTATCGACGTCGTCAAGCTTGATGAGTAGTCTTCTCGAAAGTCTCGTGTGCCCATGTCTGGTTGTTTATAGCTTGAGGTCTTCTTTAATCGCTGAAATGAATGACACCCTGGGGTGCGGAATTATTCCGCATAAAAAAGGGTAAATCAAGCAGTTTAGATGTTTGGGAATGACGTAGACATAGTTTGGTCTAAATTACCGATAGCAAATAGGGAAGTTCATGTTTGTTCACTTTGAGTATGCCTTGATGACTTTTTCTGGCTGGTTCAATGAAGGAGCATCACCAGTAGTGATCCACTGGTTTGCAATCAGACATCCTTTTATCTCTTATCTTTCACTTCCTTTATTAATGGAACAACAGTGAACAGTAATTTTCAGGAAGGGAGCCGCGGCTAGCAGAGGCCTGCCAAGTGGGGAAGTAAATCGGCGGTGGGTGGATTCGAACTCGCGACATTCACGTCGAAACGCCACTATGTTATCTGTTTGGCCACCGCCGGTAGGATACAATATTTTGTTTTCAGAACAACGTGTCTGTTACCGAGAGCTGTAGGGTGCGATCTGAATTATTTACTTTCCTGTCATACCAATTTTCTGTTCACAGTGATTTCCCGGGTGACGTATTTTCCCCATGTCATAAGTATGGTCTCATTTTCACCGGTACAGCGAGATTAGTGCGGCAAACGTACCTTAATCTATCGAGACAAGTGAACTGTTCTGGAGTGATTCTGCTTTTGGCCATAACGACTGGGATTTTTCAGATGCTCATCACGCTGCAAAAAGATTTCACTCCTGTTAAAAGTTTGCATTGTTCCACAAACTCTGCTTAAAACGGTACCTACAGGCATAAGGGTGAGTTGCCGCGGTTGGTTGGCTACTAGATGAGTTTTTCGTTGAAATGCTATGGATAGCTTCGACGAGACAGTAATCTGCGATCAATGACGATCCCCAGAGTCAGAATTTTACCGATATTTTCGAGAATGGAAAACTGCACAAGGATGAATTTTGCATTACCGTGTATATAAGAAAATGCAATTTCGTGAAGCAGTCGCGCTGGTGATCCTGTGTCTGGCTTTTTTGAGTTAATTAACACTGTCTAGTCATAGGTGGAGTCCCGATTGAATCGCGTCTTGTTTCTCTGAGTAAGCGAAAGACCAGAAAGCCACGGGAATAGGACTTTATTCGTTACTTTAAAAAAAATTGTTTCTATATGTTACACAGGAGTGGATTGTCGGCTGTCCAGATTTTCTCGGTTCAGTCATTGAATGATTAAAGCGATTAGTAGAGATAGGAAGCTGGTATAAAAATGGAAGTCGTATGAACGTTTGGTCTGTATATTACCTGTTATTACAATAGCAAAGAGTTTAATTCACATCGTTGATTGAATGGAACCACTAACTCTCATCCCAGCCAATCGAAGTCGGACGGATGAGATTGTTCTGGTTGGAATCGCCACTCAGTAATTTAACACAAACATGAATGTCAGTAATTTTAGGTAAGTGTCCGAAGTGGTTTCAAGAGTCTACCCATTACTAGGTGGTCTGGTTACTGTAGATGGATTGTTTACTTGAGAGCGGTGACTACCGTGGAAGCAGCCCACATTCGTTTCATGCGTAAATTCTTAGTGCAAGAATGAATAAGTCTTCCTGCTTTGCTTCAAGCATATAAGACAATTCGTGAATTCATCGACATACTATGATAAGGTTTTCTTCAAACTTAATGTTACTTAATATAATTCCACTGAATCGCATGCTTATCTGCGAATGGACTTTGGTCTACGACTTACGATCTTGCATCCATAGTTGACGGTCTTTGAAAGCTGAAAGTTGCATAAACTATTTGCCAGCTAAAACTTTTTTATACTTATATTCAAATGTATTACCAAATCTATTTCATTCCATTTATTATAAGTTAGTTAATTCCAATGGAAATAGCCTCCTCGATGGTCAGTAACTAATCACTGTATCGGATTTTATAATATCAAGTTGACAATGAATAAAATTTGTACTCCTGGGCAAACTGAATCCGTGATGTACCTTTTTGTTGTCTAGTAGACTATTTTTCATAAGTTTTGGCACAGTATATCCGTATTCTAAAATTTAATGAAATCCAGCTGACTGGTTCAGTTATTTTCGAATACAATCTTTGTAGACAACGGGAAAACAATTCCTATACGAGACCAATGGAATAACAGTTTGCGTGCCCGAGAATGACACCGTGAACTCTTTTTCTTTCGTTCTGATCTGATTTTTCTCTAATCATTCCAAAAACAAGTGAGGAAATAACAAGTTTCATGAACCCAACCGCGAACTAGATATAACGGGTCACGTGTTCGCTGAGAAGACTGAAAAATTTCGAAGAGCCAGCATTTTTCTGTTCGACTGTTTGGCTTCAGCTATCCGGGTAGACCAATATGCAAATTATCGTCGAGATGATACACTGGAGAGACTCGAGTTATCAGGAAGTGGTTCTGCATAAATTTCGTTTTTTCCTCGAGAAAGTAGGAAAACTTTTACCGACCGAATCAAGGTTCAATTTCATGAAAATCTGACGGTCTTCAGAACAAACTGAAAAAATAACTGTCAAGTAAGTGATCAAAGAAACGTTGTTTAGAACCGTAGCAAACTGTGCATAAAGTTCTTCACAAAAAGGTCAACTAAATAAAAATTGGCTCCAATTTCGTTCGTTGTCGAACACTGAGTGACGCTAATTACTATCGTGTATTGACGTTCGATTCTCGTGATCACGTGAGGTGCGGCCTCGTGATCGCTTTTCGTCGCACCCGTCGATCACTCGACACTTTTGTAGGTCAGAAACAAATAGGCCAAAATGCACCTAAGTTTACCCCGACCCGAGGCTAACTCATTTATGAAATGCAGTCGTTCGAAGCATAGCTGGACCCGAATGTGTTCCCCATAATTTCGAACAGGTGATTGTTAGCTCGCTATTTTCTATGGTTTCGTTTTAGGTCTTGAGGATTTCAATGCTCCCGTCCATCACAGAGAAATTCCTCAACTTTGCTTAGACCCGGACTGAGCTGGAGATCATCATGAATTTTTGATTGATTGCGTTTTTGTTTTTGAATGTGATTGCACTCCACTGAGCTCGTTAGTGAATGTAACTGTTGGTGTCTTACTCTGTGACGCGTAAAACTGGGAATTGATATGCGTTGATTGGCCAGGTGATTAGAATGCCAGTTAGCTGAAGTCACGAAACAATTTGATTTGGAATCAGAGGTAAAGAACCCTGGGGAAATCGTAAAATTTCGTGACATTTATATACCTATAGCCATGTCCCCGTTTGTTCCTGCCTGATGCTGTACTTTACAGCTTGTAAAACCTACAGGTTAGGTAAGTATAACAAAGGTCGGTCAAAATCACATCAAGTCAGCTGAACTGTGGTTTTAGATTTATCTGGATTCTGCCAATCGTCAAAGTGAAATTGACTTCCAAATTAACAGAAAACTAGTCATCAGGACCGCCATTAGACCGATAAGTCCACAGTCCTAGTATTGCTTGCCTTTTTAGAGAACATCTGTTCGTCAACCCTTCTGCCTAGTAGTATGTTTCATCTTAGCATGTTCATTGTTCAAAATAAACGTAAAAGTCAAACAAGGTTTTAGCCATGAAACCTTTCAAATCCACGTAATCGTTGGTAGCTTCCTTTTAAGTTTATCTCGTGTGAGGACATTAAGCATCTTTACTAGGTGCTATTGTCGCGAGTGCACATGGAAAATGTAGGCAAAGTCATTTGTTCTCATCTAACCCAGATCAACCAAACGAAAAGGAATTCACGATGAAGGCGAGAAATTCCGCGTCCTCATAGTTTTCTCTTCTGCAGGCATGCGAGAAAGTACAATCCATGAGAACCGACAAACAAAATCCACCCTGTAATCTGAAAGGCACTCTCACTAATCTTCTGTTTTCGATTTCTGTGCACAAACTGGTTTAAATCTTAACACTTCTAAATGTTTCGAATGTCTGTTATCTCTATCTCTCTCTCTCCCTGTCGGTCTGCCTACCCATCCGAAACGTCTTCCATCAACTCAAAAACTCTTGCCAGGGTTGATTCTGTGAAATATCTAAGAGTTACTATTGATAGGCACCTGAAGTGGACTTCTCATATTTCTTCCTATGTAAGGAATCTCTGACGGTTATCATTTCAAACAGGAAGCTTCGGCCCCACAAGTTGAAACAAAGTACCAAGGTGTTTTTTCAATCCTTCTTTACTGTTCTGTTATTTTTCAGATTTACTTAAAAAGGCTATGATTTCTCGCCAAGGACTATCAGTCATTAGCCGTGTGTCCTTCGTACCACTAACTGGACTTCTGCTTAATCTACGTGATCAACACTTGTTAGCATGCGAGAAATGTGTTTACAAAATTCTTTTAGATGGCACGAATCCTCTGCACGACGATCTTTCACAGTGTCGCTCTCATATTTCCATACGATCCGCTTTTCGTTCCATACCGTCCAGAACTAATATCTATAGGAACTCCACTGTCCCATATTTAGCACGAATTCTGGCAAACCGTGACCGGGTGTCAGCCAAATTCCTGAGCAACCTATCATAATATGGTAGGATTATTCCTCGATGAGTTTTTTTTCACATCTTTGCAAGTTAATGAGTGAAAATTTTTTCCTATTTTATTTTTGCCCTCAAATTACTGACTGAAACGCGACATTATGTATTGTACGCAAAAGTCTACACAATACACTACAATACAATACCATGATTATGCTCATTCTGGATATGTATAACTTGAACTCATTTATTTCACTGGCCAATCGAACTGACAAAAAGCACAACAAACATTCGGTGCATGTGATGTGCAAATATGGCGCCCAAGTCTACTCTTTCTGGATGGGATCCACACACCAACTTTTTTGTGGCATAATCCAGCTAACATTGGATGGTCAAGGTGAAGTAGGAAAGAAAATCGATAGTTAGCCAAACTGGACATGCCACAGAGATTGAAACGGTCAGTGAGAACCACGAAAGTCTTAGCGGCTGCGGAAAATTTGGTTATTTTAACAAGGCATCATCTTGCAAGCTTGCGAACGAAGGACCAATGCTACGTTGTCGGACTTGGAAAGATGAAGCAAGGAATAAAAATTTATGGAACCTTGGAAAGAGTTTAGAAGATCAGTATGATCGCTTTGACGAAACAGTGAAGTTAATAGGTCAAGCGGAAAGCGAACAGACCCGGGTGAGCTACAAAAAGCGAGGATCTTTAGATCAGTATGCCAGCTAATGAGCGGGTGTAAATCGAAATCCCTAAGACATGGACCTCGGTATAAAGAGATCGATAAAATTAAACGTTTGGTCATTTGTGTGTCCCTATTATCGTCAGTGTGCGAACTTTCCAAGTGTGCACTGACCTCAGCCGACTCCAACCCATGGACCTAGGTGATGCTAACGAATTCGCGTGGCACACAATGAGTGATGCACGCACAAAAGTGTTTTGATTTAATGGTGATCTAACATCTTTGCTCGCATTAATTCAGACGGCTTATTGCAGTCAGTTTTAGTACCTTGATTTTGTTAATCACGTTGAATTATTACCAGAACACTTCCGTTACACTCTAAGTTGTGCTGAGACAATGCAGACTGATTACGGTTTGCTAAAAGAAAATTGAATGAAGAAGTTAAGCTTGATAGAAATCAGCAGTGAAGTCCAGTTTTCGGACATCTTTTCATCCATACATTAACCGTACATTAATTACTATTCGGGTCACTCATAGCTACGGTAATTTCTTCCAACCACTATAAGTCTGACATGTCAAAATGAGCTGACTAACCACTGCGGTAGGATTCATAAGTGTGGTAAGGAAGAAGTTTGAACATAGTCCTGAGTTTTATGGCATACGAACGAGGAAATTCAAGTGCTGAAAACTTTTGGATATAGGTTCCCAGTTAGCTGACATTGGAATTATCACGGATATTCTGCGCGATAGACAACCGAGTAATTTTCCCGGGAAGTCGGGTTAGATTTCATGTGATTGATCAAATGGACTAACAGAACCCTCCCTAGATCTGTTAAGAAGTGGATTTATGGTTGGGAGCAACAAATATCGATTACTTGAGACCAAGAAGGTAGCTTAAATCGGAATGGATTGGATTCAGCTGTTTTGGGCTACCTTAACTGTCTACAAAGTTCATGTGAACGTTTGAAGGGAACAGTGGCAAGTCCCCAGATGCTGTATTCACTCAACTGGACAAAATCACAGCGAAGATGAAAGTAAACTTGAAAATATTTACCTCTGTTGACAAATTGCCACCAATTTTGATTGCGGCGTCTTAGCGAATAGTAGTAGGGACATGCACCCATTCTGTGGAGCCGACTAAGTTTAGTGAGAAGAATTCGACTGGAGCTAAAGGGAACTGCACCGTATATCCCTTGAAGACCGTCGAGCACTGTTGACTGCCATTAAGGGATATGCACATCTGGATGAGCTTATCCTGAATGAGAGCTAGTGGAGAAGTGGCAACATTGGAAAAGACGGGGTTATCACCTTGGGTGCGATGGAGCATATGCATCACTGATGAGCTCTAATCGGGGCGAAACTCAAGTTTGATGATTGGCGAGTGTGAGGTTGTCCGGATTATCTGAGGGTTATGCTCGAAAGGCGGAGTCCGGAGGGCAGTCAGCTAAGCATAAATAACAAAATTTGAGTTTGTTTTAAAGTCCCACGCGGAGCCGGATTTGCGCACTATGCATTTGAAAGTTGACGCCATAAATCGGAGTCGAGCCGGCGACCTTCTGTTTGTCGAGCCAATGTTTTAACTCTGAACTATAATGGGCCGAGTCCTGGAACACAAATTACATAAGTGAAAGTCCACTGTTGCGCAAATCTCTCTTTCAGTGGCATAGCAATTAACTTGCTTTTAGTCACTGAATCAACCAAGTCGATCACTTTACAAAAGAATCAAACAGCGCGGTTGAAGGGGATTCGAAGGAATTATTGATTTATTTGCATTTGTTTTGAGTTGGCATGACGAGCAAGAATTTGTGCGGAATGGAAAATCTATTTGCGCACTGGGCATTCAAAACTTGCCGAACTTTGCGGCTTCGATTCCGAAGTGATGGTGGACTTCTGAATGTGTAGTGCACAACTGCATTTTCCATCCTATCTACTAAAGTTTATTTGAATGCATACCACTTAGTCTTTCAGGGAATGCTTGTTGGAACTTGGTGGCTCAGTCATGTGGAACAAAAGAACACTAAGGAATGACGGAACAAGCCGTGCGAAAGTGAACCATCTCAAATTAGGAGACACATGAGTGAGTGGAGTCTGAGATGAGGACAAAAGGTGCTTTCGGTTGCACAACCAAAGCTGTTTGACTAACACCGAGAATTCCAGTATCATACACAATAGCTTACGTGTTCGTAAGCAGCACAAGTACACATGACCAAGCTTTCTGAACATTGCGGACAATAAGGCATCACGGATTTCTAATGTCACTGTGTTCGCGCACAGCTGTGTGCCGTGACATTTTTGTTGAATAACATAAAAAGTAACGAAAACCATTTACAGAATTCTGCTTTCGTCGTCTGTAAAAGTTCGTAAGAGCCTAAATATGCTTCATTTACTAGCAAATCTCCAGTGGTTTTATACGAAGTTCGGTAACGTCTTTTCAATTCCTCGAGGCAATTACAGTCCGTTGCGAAACAGTCTGTCCCAATTTTATCAGATCGTACGAATGAACATCACGAGGTTAAGGCTGCAAACGTCATATTTTGCCGCTGACCCTTAAGAAGGCTTAAACAGGCCTTGGTCTTACGCTGCCTTTGCTTGACCGTATTAAACACCACGGTCAACAACGACAGGTGACTTTTCACATTTGGCTTCGGTGCTTCCCCCAATCGGCAGTGTATATGACCGGATTCATACATAGGATCTGGTAGTGGAAATCAGAATGCAATCCATCGTACGTCTTGCTACAGGTGGCTAAAAGCGGATACATTGTCTTCCGTTTGCTTGCGCGACGAGACTGTACAAGGTGCAACCTTTTTTCGGCGACACCCAACCTATTACCAGTAAGCAGTATCGCTAAAGACAAAATCCCCGGAGCTGACGTTTGAAACCTTTTTTGCATGGCCACATGTCATACAGTTTACAGCAAAAGAAATTGTGCGATTTAGTGACGTGACTTTTGCCTAAGAATGCACTTTTCATCGGATCTTTAAGTGCAACTGGCCTATCACACTTCATGATAAATGAACAGACCCGAGAGGGTTACAAAATGGTATTGTTGCGTGCAGGTATCATGATGATGTTCCACTCAGTAATGTGTAAATATAATGCTCCTCTCACGATTTTATTGAACAATACTTTGAATGGTATTTTACAGTTTCTTAATGGCACTTGATGGGCACAAAATTTTATCCTCTATGGTTCCCAGTTGGACTGGAAGATATTGTACAAAAATAGTTTTTAATGAGACAAGGAATCTGAGAGGCTGCGACCTCATCCTGACTGATTTGCATTCTGAATAGTGTGCGTAACCAATAATATTGGGCTTTCACAGATAGTCGTCATATCGGTGAGGTCAAGTAACTCAGTGCGCTGCAATTTGGGGCCTGGTAACATGATCGAGTCTAACGCTGAATCTGCATCAGCCCCTGATCATATTCGCACCGGGTGCACTGTCTTTTCATTGTCTGCCAATGGAAGCGCCATTCGTTGAGTCGATTTTCGTGTGCAGGCGAATTACATGACCGATCGCATTCACGACTTTAGACGTGCCGGAATAGAATGTCGAGTGCCAAAGTTCAGTGAGCGGAAATCTTCGAAAATTGTCAGACTGAGTCACAAACTTGGAAATTGCAAAAGTGACCCATTAAGAAAGATGGAAAAGAATATTCGTCTACACTAAAAAGCATAGTCGTTGATATGTGGGCAGGAATTCGATGGTATTGAAACAAACGAGATTTCGGTTTGAGCGGAAGTGCTGATTAACCGATATTCTTCAGTTCCTTTAGTCATCGTTCACCGTCAGATACCCGCTCTCTAACAGCTTGATATTAGGGAGCATGCTAGGCAGATTTTAACAAATTCAGAACTAATCAAACTCCAAAGAGTCTTGAACGCTTCCGGGGATCAAACCCACGCGTGGACACAACCCAACCAACCCGTTTGGCGTGGTCTCGTGGCTCAACTGGTGAAACACACACAGAACAAAAGTGCGGGTTGCGTTCATGCATGGGTTCAAATCTTGTCGGGGCCACAGGTGGATAAATTCTATAATTTGACATTGTTTAATCTGATTTTACTGGGCTTTTGCTATGACGTTATGTACATGTATGTATACATTAACTTATAAAGTCAGCATAAAACAGTGTAATGTTAAAGTAGGGTTGCCGCGCAATTAAGGTTAGAATGTGAAAAAGCTGCTGCCGAAAAATACTAGCCTCTTCAATCATTGCCAAACATATTCCAATGCTATTTGACCAGGCCGTGCCTTAGCCATTCCGATTTTGCCAAGTACGACCGTTCGACAGGGAGACCGCGGAGCATGCTTCCTGCTTTTACTACTTCTGTACTTTGTCTCTTAAAATAATTTCCGGGCGAATGTCTTCGTTCTGGGTCCGGAAAACGAGAACTGAAAGAAACAATCAAGACAAACGGGGACGGTTTTCGACACACAACTTGACCATCACATCGGATCGTTTCTTTCATTCTTTTCATTACATGCAAGAATGCCTGAAAAGGTGGGTGGTACTGAACCATGCAAATGGCATGTTCCAGCCATTTATGGCCGCGAAAAGTCAGGAACCAAACACAGACAAGGGAAACTCTCCCAATAAAGCCTAGTTTTCCTTGTGCGACTAACCGACCATTTCGGTGGTCGCCCGACTCGTCACCACGATTAATATAATGAGGATTTGTGTGGTTCTGTGCATTCTCGGTTTCACAGTCACAGTAGTCTTTCAGCTCATTGTGTTTAGAGAAGGGTCCTAGGGATTATTTAGTATGGATCTTCTACCACATCCATTCGTGAAGCAATGCTATAAAATGAATAGATTTTGATCTGCATAGATTTGGAAAATTGTGTTGGTCGTGGCCTAAACTGGTGTTCTGACCGCCAAGGGTGGAGTTTAGGTTGCATTTCGTTTCAGTTATTCGATCTAAATGCCGAGGTCAGCGTCACAATCCATGAATATTCTTATCTAACTCTTTCTGGAAAACAGACGAACTACAATTACATTGGCGAGGTTATATGGACAGCCGAATGATACAGGAGAATCGTAAAACGTAATCGGCAGTAGTGAATATAGCCCCAAATATGAAGCCTACTATAATATGTCCTATCATACCCCGTCACTAGTTCGGGTTTAAGGGTTCAGCTATAGATGTTCTGGCATTTAAAATGACCGATGCAGACGTCACTCGGGATTCAGCACCTGGTCAAACTGACTTCTGTGACTCCCAGAATATCTAAAGAAAGATGAACACGGAACAAATAAGGAGAAACCAATTTAGGCGTTCAATCAAGGTCATGCTGACTGCCTGCATTTGTGTTGCAGCTCTGCTTGACTAAAATTCCAAAGCAACTTTAGGCATTGAAATAGGTGTACGCGGGCGATAGTTCAGATGAACACAACTGAAAGGCATCTGAGGTCCATGCACGACAGCTATCAAACTCTTAAGTGCTAACCAACAGGGGGTTATAATAAAACAATTTAGAGGGACATATTACACTCAGAATTTTGACTGGTTCACTTGGATAGAGGTGGTAAGCAAAGCACATCGCTTGATGTCCGAATATACACACAAATATATATATATATATGCAGTACAAAGTTGTCAGCTTTTTAAAACCAATTAGAGTTAATAGGTGAACAAGGAAAGCATTTGGAACTCACTTGTTGTTGATCCTAGCAATTGACAGGAGGATTATGCTTGATCCATTGGTACGGATAAGTTTACAGTGATATACGTCCACTAGGATGAGTAGTTAGAAAATCATTTCACCAAGCGGAAAGGTTGATTAAATCTGAATAAATATTATTCCCTTAGCGAACTGTATGATTCAAAAGCCTTTTGACCGTATGGATGAGACCGATACAACATTGATCAGGTTTTGCTTCGTGAAGTGGATTGGCTAAAATTAGTTCTGGCCTTCCTGTTCACATGAAGACAGACGTGACCGGAATACATTTCGCTTGCTTGAAAAATAAAATAACCTACAAAACAGTTGCTGCCATGCGCCATTGCCTGCATGCATCTTATCTTACGAGGGCCGAAAT
The DNA here is from genome assembly GCA_008360955.1 of Fasciolopsis buskii. Taxonomy (NCBI): domain Eukaryota; kingdom Metazoa; phylum Platyhelminthes; class Trematoda; order Plagiorchiida; family Fasciolidae; genus Fasciolopsis; species Fasciolopsis buskii. Next base: position 126,670 of record LUCM01009854.1, on the reverse strand, counting down.
TTCAACAGGAAAAACAAATGTGTTTTACCGCAATACAGCTGGAAGAAATCTCACGGATTAGGAAGACATTTTCTAGATACTGAAAATCATGCATGCGATGCTTGGGACTGAAAATAAGTGAACTTTTCGATTCTGTTTGTTGTGATCAGTTTGAATAATAAAAGGTTTGCTCTTACTCGTTCCATATTTTGTAATGGATGACAGAACTCGCTCACCGGGTGAGCAAAGATCGGACTCCTAAACAATCATTGACAAATTCGTTTTGTGACATTTGATGTTAGATCTCGGTAATCCGTTAAGAGACAGCTCGGTTGACTTTGATGGCCGACTCTCAAGAGATCCTCTTGGATTTGCGTACCAGTTAACATACCAGGACTGCGCACCACTGATGACTACCAACAGAGATGATAAGTCAACCGCGTAGTACTTGATACTAACCTGGATGCAAACGCTGAGCTGTAAACACTCCAGGTCACCCCTTATTTTCTTAAAACCTCTGAAAACATCAGAAATTTGCTGAGTAACGAAAACAATTACTGATAAAAGCCAATGATTCTCATTCTGCAATTTTAGATTGATTTCAGAGGAAGATCTGTGTGTTCGTGACCGCTTCGTGGGATCAGAACTTTAAGCTAGTCTACTCAGGTCTGTTCCGTGCAGGGCGGCTTAAACGGTAATGTGAGATTCCACATCCAGCGGACGTCAGTTTGACCTGCACAAGTCTACTACCCAGCTGTTACCGCACTAGTCTCAATTCCCACCCGGTCACATTGGTAGCATATAAGATGACCGATAACTGATCATGCTAAGTCTGTAGCTGATGAACCTCTATGGTTTCTGAAAATTTTGTTTTGGCTAACTGCTCTTTAGACTCCACCCTAAAGGTGGGAATCTCAGGTTCTCCGGTAAACATTACACGCGCGAAGCACCGAACTCGGGTTTCGCTGTCATTGAAGATCATCAGTGGCGTATATTTATCATTGCACTCAGATTTGGTATCCAGGCTGTTTTGAATGAAGGACGTACGGGTGACCACTATGAAACGCAACCCTTGCAAGCTGATAGGAATTGCTGGGTAAGAAATTTTCGGGAGTCGTCTTAGTTGACAGTTCTCTGTTTGTTTCTCTCCGTGAAACCAGGAGATTCCTAGCTCTGCCTGTTCATCCCGTAAAATCACCGTTTAATAGAAACTGTTCTTCAAACAGAACATGCGTTTAATTGCGTGGAACTAACTCTGTCTTTCAACGATACAGGATAATCCACCATTTAGGAGTAAGCCTTACCATTGTTCATTCCGAAAGGGACTTATCTCATTTGACCAGTGACCTTCATTATAGTTCAGCGTTAAACAAAAGACAAGCCTCACTAGCCGCTGCCTTTCCCCAGAGTTACATGTTACTATAAAAAGAGTGAACATTCAAGGCGAACAGGGAGTGGACCTACACAGATGGGAAAAGATAAGTATGCTGCGGTAAACAACTACGCAGTTTAACTGTGAAGACACGTGATCCTAGTTCTAGATTCCTGACCTCCTCATTACTCATTCGGTCACTCCATCCAATCCCAGCCATAGTACTTAGATATCGGTGGGCGAAGACCGCCAACCGACGAACATATCCCACACGCATACTCTATGTCTCGCAAACATACAATTGAGCTGAGTGCACTGCGGCACACACGACTTTTCAATTTCATTGAATTATCAGGCGACTGCACAGGTGCTTCAGTTCGAGCCTTTGATATACGCGTGCTCGCCTATACTACTGTTTCACTCGCGGCTTCCAAGGCAAGTGAAACGGTTCACAATCATTAGTTCCTTTCCATCATTATCAGGTTCGGCGCTACTGTCGTCCAGTCCTGCAGCACCACCTTGCACTTTGGAGGTGCGAAGCACATGCCAAACCGAGCTTTAGACCTCCAGTGCACGTTTTGCATGGTCCACGGATTCAAACAGACACACAACGTTATCCGCCCAGTCTAGATCAAACAGCTTCTCACCATTTTTCAGCTAGATCCTCCTAGAGCATCCTCCATCACCACAACCATGATTAAGTTGAACAAGAATGGAGAGATGGGACACCCTTGTCGAACACCACTAGTCGTTTCGAATGAACGTGACAGTTCACCGTATACCCTCACGCGACCGTAGGTATGCGAGTACAATGCTCGCAACAGGTTCACAAACTTCGTTGGCATACCCTTCCGGTGGAGAGCACTGAGTAGTGCCGGTCGATCCACGGAGTCGAAAGCACCTTTCAAGTCGAGGAAGACTACGATCGTAGGGCGGCGGTGCTTGTGGCGCGTTTCGAGTATCTGTCGAAGAGTGAATATTTGGTCGATGCAACCTAGACCTGGCCGAAATCCGGCCTGTTGTTCGCGGATGTTACTCTCGCGAATCGGTGTCAAACGGCGCAGCATTATCGAAGCTAACACCTTAGTAACTATCGGAATTACGCTAATCCCACGATGATTGCCGCAGTCACTCCGTGTACCCTTCTTGAAGATGGGTATTATCAGTGACTCACCCAACGATAGCGGGATACGCTCCTCGTTCCAAATATCATGAAGCAAGGATGTAATTGATTTCATCAGATCTTCTCCACCCGATTTGAAAAGAACTGGGGGAAGGTCGTCGGGACCGGCAGCTTTTCCTCTCTTCAGAAGCCGCATATTCGACTCCACTTCCACTTCCGTTGGGGATCAAGTGACACCTCCCAAAGATTCACAGATCCAGACTTGGGACTGAATACGTTAGCGTGTGGCCAGCTAAACTGATCCTTGAAGTGCTCTGCCCAACGGTGCAGTCTTTCCTGTCTACCATGGATGTGCTCTCCAGTCCTATCGCACACAACTTATCGAAATTTTTCGTACAAACTTAAACAGTCTTTGACTGTTTCCTGAAGCAGCTACTATTTCCATCTCTTCAGCTACTTTAACCGACCAATTTTCACGGTCATTCTTAAGGCTTATCGTCAACTGACGTCGCAACCGCGACGCATCTTATCCATCTTCTTGCAGATAGAGAGCTGGCGTTTGCATTCTATTAGACCCAGTGAACCTTGCGAGATCCAGTGTCTTAGATGAACGGTAGATATAAGACCGGGGGCGAAAACCTGATGCCAAATGAATCGCCTGCTTGATTCGATCCCACTGCCCGTCGAGGTAGCCAGTACGTAGAAGAGTTTGTGCTTATTGCTGTTGCGAACAGCCTAATCAGATTGACGTTCGACGGCCAATCTGATGAGTGGCCTGCTTTGGTGGCCGTTGAACGGCAGCGAAAATCGCATTAAAATTAACGCATTGTTCGAATCGATGTGCATGGTACAGTACGATCTACAGTTCTGGACAGAACCGCACCAACGGTAGCTAACCGCGATATGGTCAATCTGATTCAAGGTGCCTGTCGGGTTAGGGTGCCAGATCGCTGTGCCACGCGAACTGTGTCGGAAATTCGTACTAGATAGGAATAAATGATTATCTGCACAGAATTGGAGAAGTCTTTCGCCGTTGTCTGTTCGCTGTGCAGGCAAGGCGCATCGCCCACCTAAACAGGACTCCGATGCACTCAGTTTTCCAACTTGTGCATTAAAGTCACCTGCTACCACTACAGTGTGAGAGCGTTTGCTCTTCCGAACAAGAGTGACGAGGTTATCGTAAAATTCGTCTTTCTCCACGTCAATGCTGCAGTCTTTTGAAGCGTATGCCGAGATAACAAATAAACTACGCTTAACACCACTATCCTTCCGGACGCCGACTGATCCCTGCAGTCTCATGGCACACAAGCGACTGTTGACTGGGATTCAATCTAGAAGGACTGCTTCAGCCTTCTCACTCAAGACTATTCCTACACCACGTTGACCCACAGCTTGAGCTGCTTCGTTTCCTGAAGTGCGAAGAAAATATCTTGAGGAGACATTTGGCGCAGTTAGCTGAATTACTCTACTTGAATCCTGAATTCGTGTTTCACTCACGCAGCAGACATCAATCGAAAGTGAGTCTGCTGTCAGAGCCAAACACGCCCGTCGATCAGCCCACATTGGAGGGCGCACATTGAATGAATCGAGATTCAGAGGCTGACGAGTTGTGGTTTAGCAGACTACAAACCACCTACTGCACTGCTTGACAATAAACCGTTGCGAGTGTCGGGCGTTATCAGTGGGGACAATATGCGTAGACAGGGGGCAGAGAGATTAGGTTGGAGACAGAATAGACAGGTTGAATAATGGAGAGGAATATTTTGGGTATTAGCACAAGTATCACTACCCACCCCGCTAGATGCAATGAACAGCGCGGTTCTGATTATCCTGCGCGACGACCGATGCAGTATGGAATTATTTGTAGGCGTACAACTCATGGGGATTGATGGACGGGTGCTGTTCAGGGGTCTAACCGCTAAGGAGAAGAACTTTTATAGTTGTCAATCACTGGTCTTCACTGGTTTGTGTGACAGATCGTTCTCCTAGCTTGCGGATTCGATCATTTCATCAAAGACTCGGGATGCGGCCACTAAGTTAACCCTCTGTTTCTGCTTGAGCAACCAGCTATTATGAAGACCGCATAGAAGTCATAGGTCATGATGACCTGGAGATGAGCAGCGAATGAACTGCCATGCGTGGTGACCTCTACAGACTGCTTACTTTTCTTTCCATGATTCTTATGGCAGGTGTTCTATAAACAGATCTGAGCACAACATATATATTTTGTGCCACTCATTTTCGGATAAAAAGATGTCACCAACCAAAAGTCATGGCACGGCTAAATTGCCAAGAATACAGCGCTGGTTTTGTCTGATTATGAAATTCACGGGGAACGCTCTGGAAGACGTGAACAATAATAATATAAACAGTGTACAGCTGGTCCAATAATTGCAGTTTAGTTTTCCCAGTTGAACTGTTTACTTAATGACTCTAATTAGTTACATATAGACCTCTAGGCTGCTTGCTATTAGGGTGTGGAACTGTTGCTTCTATGCTTGACTAATTACCCTTCAGACTCTACACTGAATGCGCGAAACGCAAGTGCGTCAGGCCGGAATCACCAAACTCAATTTTGATAACATCATTGATGGACTTATTGACTTCCTGCGATTTGGGGATCAAAATCTTTATTCAGACTCGTAAAGAGGAATGGGAAACAAAACCAGATAAAAGTATCTTCAAACTACCTTTCGCGCAAACAGCATATAGCGGTCAATAACTTGGAACGTTGTAACTCCTTTCATCTAAGTTTAGTGGCTTACTGGTGATCAGGATGGCTCAGCTGTGTCCAGATTAGATCCTGCATTTTTCATCAGCAGTCAAAATGATGTCTCGTCTGTACTGCCGAGTCCTTCGTGGACTGTATGCTGAAGCTGGCAACTTAGACTTTGTGGAAGCTCACCAGTTGTTTCACCATTCTCGAGAAACGAAGTTCAAGTGACTTGCATAAAAAGTTGGCCTATTAGTCAGCCGGTTAAAAACAAAACCAAGAGCTAACTCTTGGTTATCATACAGCAGATGACGTCCAATGCAATAATTTCTATCCTAGCTGAAACCTTACTTTTCGGAAAAGGAAAAGATGCTGGTCTGGCACATCTTTCCCGTGAATTCACTTTTACAAATTTCTTACCGTCTCATTCTCGTCCTGTTTAACAAATCCCTTTCTGGCTCCTTCTCACTTTGCTGAAGGCAGAACCTAGAGAACAACCAGCTAAGGTTCTGACACAGAGTTTCTTCACATTTTCTAGGCTGCTGATCTAACCCAGGATGATCAAATTTTGGCGAATGACAAATTTTCTTCACACGTAATAATCGAATTGTTTTGTCGAGAAATTATTTAATTTTTTCACCATTCACATTTGGCTTGTTGTCAAGGCCACGTTTGGAAGATGACCGCCTGGACAAAAATCCCATTTGTTGCAATGAGAATAACTCTTTGGGGTTCCTATGCGCGGAATCATACCCGCATACCATGGTCGGTCTTTGTTTCATCTCGTTTTGCTTGTAAACACCAAGGTAGGGGTGGAAAGCTGTTACCATTTATCAAATAAAACGTCTGCAGCAGTAGTGTATTAAAGCAGCAGAAATTTTAGTCGAACTAGAAAGGTGAGCGTTGTTGCGTTCAGTTTATGGTACCTCATTAAATAATCGTCAAAACAAATTACACTAGCGATGGATACCTGAAAGAAGTTCTCTGTGGATTGGGGCTAGTATAAATTCAACAAATCTCAACTAGACTCATTCAAAAAATGTTAAACACTAGTCTTCACCTAGCACCAGATTCGTGTAAATCATCGTCGAATGCGATTGGCTCATTACCGTTGCCGCATCCAGGGGACATTTGATCACTCCCAACTAACGTGTTTTGTTGATTCGAGGCGCCACTCTAGAACCAATTCTGGCTTTGTCCCAGTGAACCATGCTAAAGGGGGTAAGCATCAAAAAACCTCGTCCGAGACAATTCGAAAGAAATGACAATTTCATCCCACTAATCCACAAGGAAGAATCTGTCTGACGTACAGTGAACAGAGCATGAAGCCCACAAGGTCGACGGATCGATAGCTGAATCCAAAAGTTGTATTCATAGCAGACAGTTAGCATGAGTAGTAGATTCAATAGCTCAGGTTAGAGAGAATACGGGCTTGTTTGTTGATCGAACCCGGTTAAATCGTGCTACCTAAAGAGAAAACAGCGGAAAATGAGTTCAGACAACTGGTAATCTACTTCCTAACCTCTCATTATTGTTAGTCTCTTCAAAAATGAGTCGGTTCAACGGGACCTTATTTTGTAACCACAAATTCATCCGTATTGGTGACGAAGATAATATTCGCAGCATTTTTGGCTTGTCACATTCGATATTGTCATTGAAACCTGATTAATCATTGAATACCGAATTCCGATGTCAATACTAATGGAACTTGTCGACATCAATCGTCTGCTCCAACTGCCACTGTCATTTCCATTTATCGGCGAACACGTTTAGTTAAATGTCATCACACAGATGCAGATCTTGCCAGAAACGCAAGCAACGAAAGTCAAATGAACTCTTTCCGCTCTAGTAGATTACAGCCTAAAGAAACAGAAAACCGAGTTTTTCTTTTCTGTTTACCTCGAAAATGAGTGTAAACATTTCCATATTTTATTTTTTTTCCTCTCAAGTTTTTGACTGAAATGCGACATTATTTATTGCACGTAAAATTGCATAAAATAAAAAAACAGTCCTCACCAATGCGTTGGATCGTGGCCGTCCTGGGACGCGAATCCGAGACCAACGATTGAGAGTCGAACGCTTCAGTCACTGCACTTGCTGTACTGATTCCCAACTACTGGTCGATAAGTAACTCATCAATATGATACAGCGCCCATATCCGTGAATAAATTCTGCAGCCTCTGTACGGCTTTGCATTATTGTCTTTGCTTCCTATAGAAAAGTTCGTCCTCACGCGTGAGTCGTTGATCTGGTGCATATGACAGCCTGTGGCGTGCAGAATTCAGTCGTGGATTTGGGAGCTATATTACGTAGTAGTGATGTCCGACGAGTCGCTAAGAATCAGCATGGCTAATGTAGTGTCTAAGGCGTTCGGCTAACACTCATTCTTCCCGAGTTCGTGTCTCAGTTTCGGTGTGATGCATGTGAACCGGTGATGATTCGTAACAAGGACGAAACAGATGAACAATATTTCCATGATTTTCACTGGCAAGTTGGGCGTTGATAATAGTGACAAATCAATGATGCTCTATTAGATTCCCCTGAAGTCCTATAGAAGCTAAGGGAATGTGGTTTCAGTTGAAATGAACAAATAAATTAACATCGAAAACTGCTTATAATGCTCTTGGTGAAATCATAACTTTCGACCCAAAAAATGCTCTAGCATTCGTAACAAAGGTGAAACAGATGAGCGGTATTTTCAAGATTTTCACTGGCAAGTTGGGCGATGATAATGAGTGACAAAGCATTCGAAAATTAACATCAAATCCTCTACTACTAAAATTAATTCATGATAATTTGAGAAATATATTGATAGAAATCCAACGCCATTAAAGAATGAAAATCCATGAGTCAGCCGCTATCCTTCAGTAATTTATTAACTATATGAACATAGCTTCCAGCAACTTCGGTATGAAATTCTCTTTTCGTCTTACTCTAAGATGCTTTCGAATTTGTGCTTCAATCTCCCCTAATTAGGAAGCTCATTAGATTACCATGCTAGGGATGAAACATATCATGGATAAGATCGAGAAATTTTCCATGGCTTCATTTGGACGTTTCCACCGGGATTAAGTCAAAGAGAAACAGAGTCACTCTACGCAACCGTGTGTTTTCTAAATTTTGGTAACGAATTACGAGGCTTCTCCCGGAGACACTCTCATCCCTTGATATTGGCTGTTTCCTTAGAATCAAAGGAATATCTCTGTCCCCACGACCGGAAACTTTCCCCTATTCGTGACGTATTCTCCTTGGTTACTTTTTCAAGGATTCGTTCCTGTTAAAGGAAGCAAGCTGGAAAGGAATAATGAATTTGGTGACATTATCGAATAATTTCCTCTTAGAAATGTTCATTTTGTAGGGGATTTTCAGGTCACCACACACTACCATGTATTTTGGATCTGAGGTCAAATGCTCCACACTGCTCAGAAACCATTTTGATCAATGTCCTATCGGTGTCACCATAAAGGCTACTCAGCGTTTTGCACTTCTGTTCGTATTGCTGACACTAATTATCCAAGATTTATTATGCTGCACGAGAAATTGGAATGCATTCTATGATGTTCCACCGAAGAGTGTATTCTATTCGGTTGTTCTTCGTACCGTTGTACCATTCTTAGTCTACAGGAATCTTCAGTTGAATACCATCGGAACAATGTCTGCACGTTGATTCAAATATTAATTGATTTGTCTCCCGACTGCTTGTCGTCTGATAGCCTCGCAGTCAGCGGACTGTGGACAGGAGCTGATGAACTTTTTATACAACAGTAATCTGTTGCAGAGGATGCTTCTATTATTTTTTATTTTTAGCTAAGCAATAATAATAAAAGAAGTACTTATCAAATGAAACTATCCCCTTACTAACGGAGTGGTAAATTATCAGCCAGTGAAAAACGACTCAGTTACTGGAACCGAACTTACTATGCACCTCCTATTGGCTGCAGCCTTCTGGATGCGATACCAACTGGTCACCGCTCTCCAAATGATTGCAGAATTACGAAAAATGTGATGCTTGAACAAGCGATAAGTCATTTTTATCTCTTTACAGATTTCTCGTGTGCAGATCTGAACTGACGGGTCCAAATACATTGGATTTCTTTCACCCACAGAGTTACTGGCCTGTTGACTAGACAAATTTATGCGCGCAGCAATGCCCACCGTTTGCCTTCTATCCTTCGGAGTCCGATCAAGCTCACCGATATCACTCACACACACACACACACACCCAGGTACGTGCATGCATCAAAAGCACACATTAGTCGATGTACATGCAAAGTGATAGGCCTGTGATTGACGCAATCACGAACGTGATTGATTTGTGTGCCCTGATGCCTTGGATTTTGGCCAGCCTTATGCTCAGGCTGACAAGTGTAGACAGGTATCTTTTGCAGAGTGACATGCGCACATACTTATCAGGTTCTTGTGGATTCAGGGGCGTGCAACAATTCACATTCCTAGTGAAATGGCTATTAACCGTCGGTGAGAATGTCGGCGGATTACCAATATATGCCAGGATGACAGATAAGCAGCACCAGCCAAACACTTTTGGACTGAAGACAGATTTTATAAATACCGTTAGTGAATGGATTATGAAATTTACCATGGTTCGTATTGCACATTTGAAATTTACCGTTTGGTGTCTTTAGTTAACGAAAATCCTACAAAAAGACCAACAAAAATTTAGTTTTTTCCGGCACTCAGTGCTAAGATGTTCATACAAGTGGAAAAAACCATTAGTTCAAAATACTGTAAGCCAGACGTAATAGCCTTTGAAAGTAATCTCATGTGTTTGGTAAAAGTTTTGCGAGCTTAGTTGGAAACAGGACATGGAATCACAAAAAGCAGATTGATATCGATCATCTGGGTCTTTATGTCCACAAATCAAATTGGTTTTCATTTACGTCATGCTCTCCAAAAACTGGACCCCCTGGAAAGTATTTTTCTCTGTACTTGTGACGAAAATCGAACAGAGGGGCATTTCATCTTGGCGTCACACAAAGTTTACGGCACCGAGTAAATTTCGATAACATAACCAGGCGCCTGAAGCACATGATGCAATTTCCAGCGGAACTCCAAGCACGAAAGTGAGCTCCCGTTGATTCAATCAAAATAGTTGAATAAGGCTAGCACGGGAACTCGTCTAGAACGCGCCAGATACCTAACTTTATGTTGCATAGAAGCACAATGATGTCTGCCTGTTGATCGCTTTGTCTCAAGTCTCTTGCGTCACTGTCTCTGGCAGTGATTTGCCTGTCTATTGTCATTCGTTTTGACAAACCGGTTTCGTTTCTTCTTCAATCGTAATCCAGGAGCAGTCAGCTCATGACATCACCACCGAATCGGAAAATGCTTTCTTGTTCACACTAGACAGATGAACTACACATGTTTTCGAAGGTATCATGCTGGTGGGTAATTGAGTGATTTGCGTCTTAAAATTTCAGACAAGTGAAGCAAAAGTTAGCAGAATGGGCACTTTGTTGCGAATTCTACTTTTACGAGGCTAGACGTTCGTTGATGGGTTGAAAGTGGGCCGGTTGTCATAATCAGTTGTTCCCATAGTGCTCCACAGATTTACAAAATCACTTATCATAACAAATGCCTCTCAGAAGCGTAGCAATGAAGCATTTCAAAATAACTGCCGAAAAGCCGAACTCAAATGACTGCACTAATTTGCAGACTGGGACAAATAAGTGAATTAATAAGTAAAAGTTCTCCTTTGGCGAACTACTTGCACACACAATACTTGTTGACATTATTCCCATATCATTTGAGTGTTCCCACACAATAGACTTGTTCCGACGCAAGACCACTTTGGACAGAGAGGGAATTCTAAGGAACTGAGGTATTATTTCACTGTGGCATACAAATATGGATCTTACTCACTAGGATCTAATTTGCATCAATAGGAAAGTGGATGGATGATAACTCCATTTAAGGGGATACAGGATCCTGAAGTATGGGCTTTTTGTTAGTGATATGTTTCATATACCGATAGGCTTATCATTCATTCACACTCTTAATTATTCATATGATATATTGTGAATAAACCAACAAGTGCGGAAATGTCTGGACAGGACCAGACCGGGCAAGCATATCAAATGAACGACAATAATGCTAAAACGTGTCGTGTGTTTCCCGAGCAGATTTGTTTAGCCACTCATCAGCACAACTACACCGACGAAGAGAATTTTCTCGTTCTAAGCTAAGGACGTTGTTGCATCGGACGATGAACTTGTTTTTGTACGCAGTGTAAATTTGGCCTTTTAGATCCCCGTGGAACTTTGGTGACTTAGCTTCCGTGGGGAAGCTGGGCCTTGATAAAACAGCAGTTGGAAAGTACAAAGATTCGCTACCAATTGAAAATCGTCTTCCAGAATTTTGTGAAATCAATTGAAGGCGTGCTATGCACAGTACTGAGATTCAGCATGCACTTTGCGAATTAGAAAGGGGGGCGTAAAATTCCTAATTTCGGGCATTCATATTCGAGTTAGATGAAACTTAAATGGGTAGGGTGATCATAATGCAAACTAAGCGGTCCTTCGTGGACGGAAATTAGACCCACCGGGTTCTTCTGCTTTTAATCAGCTCCAGCGTACGCTGTCAAATTCCGTTTTTATCTGTCTCGCAATCCTGATGTGAATCAGGCGAGCGAACTAGTCGTGTACGACAATTCTGGTCAGTTAAACAACTCAAAATGAATTAGTCGAATCACTTTACCTCAAACAACGGAATATGACTTAACCGGAAAACATGCACACTGAAGCAGCCATTTTTCTGACGGAGTTTCAAAACTGAATTAGGCTGAAGCAATGACTGGACATTGTTTTCCATTCCAAGACAAGTTTCCTTTGAAAAGAAGATGCAATAGACATTTCACCTACCTCCGTAAAAATGAGTAACCCCGAAACCCTGGCCCGATCACGTTACACGGACTGGCTGCAATGCAGTAATTTTGAAAATGGTACATTACGTCCAGTCTCAGGCTAAGATCTTATGCCAAACTGTTGGAAGCGGACCTAGGGTAGAGGTTGTTGAATGAAACCTTATCCAGACAGCAGACCCCGACATATATCGGTCACTTTCGAACACTGCTAGTCCTACCGATATTTTATATTGACCTTAAATTAATCTTAACTATTGTTCCACTTATATCGGCAGACTTCATTAAGTATTACGAGTTATCATAGCTGAAACAGGAGCAGTCTATTGTACTTTGAAAAGCGCAAGATTTATCATGTTATGGTCGACCATCTCTGAAGTCACTAATGCACGTCATGCAATCAATTATCCTACACCGAGTAACGACCGTAACAAAATTTGTCTGGCTATTTATGTACTGATGACGATGGCTAATTTCTCGTATTTACTCCCGCAGTTCAAATTTTGTCCTATTTACACGAAACGTGTACGAAATCATGCATTTAGAAAAATCGTACATTTGTGTCGTTTGTCACGTACGATGCAATAAACCGAATCGCTTTCGGGGATAAAAAATTGGTCGCATATTCAAGTGCTAACGAAAGGTTTCGCTCAGTTGTCTAGGCGAACCGTCAAATAGTCACTTTACCGAGCAAATCCCACGCGACCCCGAGGAGGTAGTAAAGTCCTAGAATGGAATCATCATTTAGCCAGTTGTTTTTCAGCTTTCTATAAAAATACGATATTTTAGGAAGGGCGAGACTCAACGATCGGTAAATGGGATTGACGGGAAACGGACAAACAGCAAAAGAAACTGAAATGGCAACTCTCATTTTTCACAACAGTGTTTTTAACGGATTGACCGCTGTCGTCCACGATATAAGGTTCACCTAAATGACCATGTGATGGATTCGGTAAAGTTGTCGTTCGTTACCTGACAACTCATTATGGGTGGTTGAGGTGAAATGGAGCACCTAAACCCAGTTTATCAGATGCGTTTAAACGAACTAATCCGTTCTGGCCTATATTTTTACTTTTTGTCAGTAACGATGTGACACTTCCACATTTGGAACGGGACTAGTGGCTAATGCAAGGCTACAAATAAAATTTGAAAGTCAAGTGAATTCGAACCAGAGACTGAAGCTTAATAAAGTCGGCCAAATAAATCATATCAGCTTGTTTCTGATTTTTGGGAAAATGATTCAGAAATTCCCGCGTAAATTTGCGCCTGCTTGATCTAGTCATACATTGAATGTACTGTAATCTTACGCTACTTCGGCAAAAATTTTCGCATAGTTTACATATATCAACCAACTAAAATGCAGACATTATTTTTACTCCAGTAATCATCTTTTCCTCTAGATGCAAACAGAAGTGCTTCTTCTGTGTGAACGAAAATGGTTAGGTTTTTTGATTACTAATCTGACTGTTTCTGTTTTAGACATTCACGTGTCTATTTATACTTTGGCGACAATCGCTACTCAATTACGAAATCAGTAGCGCGGTAATCAGAATAAATGTGATCTGAAATCTTATGTTAAGGCCAACTACCCCACGTGCATGGGACTAAATTCTTACGAAAAATATGGAATTTACTCTATTTTTTATGTGAGGTCGTCATAGTCGTGATGGAGTGCAGATGCTACCCTTTTGTATACAGAACCTGGGTGCTACCATCGCTAACGCCTTTCAGGAAGAATCGATTTCGTAGGCAAAGAAAAGACAAAATAAGCCATGTACGGAAGCTATCTACCTGGTCGATCGATGCAGACATGGGGGAACGACCAAATAGTTCAGATGGTTATACTTCCAAACCTTTCGTTGTTGTCCCTGTGTCCGCATTGATTTCCCAGCTCTCAGGTATGTCGTTGTTTGATCAGGCCTCACAGTTGTATTACATCACTTTAGCAGACGTTTAGTCACGGATGCATCCTAAGCCACGATACAGCCGAATTATTATCAAAGTAAGCCGTGGGAAATTGTGTTCTGGGTATAGTATTTTTACTTGACAAATTTTCGGCAAATATGCTTTCGATCATGGTCGCATGCGGCACCTTCGTGCGCAATAGCAAAGAGGCGACACCAACATTTGCTGCCGACTAGCCGAACTTCCACTGACAGCAATGTTGACCCAAAGTCAAAGGTCTACGAAAACTGTTTTATTTAGAACTGTACCGGCACTACATCAGTTTTGACCAGCACATTTTTGATTCTGTTATCGGAACAGTTGAGGGGTGCGATGGCTGTGGTCAAGCAATGAACGTCGTGGCGTTTCAACCCGAGGATCGTGAGATCGAATTCGCCCATCCGTGGCCAACCTAAGCATTTCGGAACCTTCTGTAGGCCATGAAATCCTGCCCGAAAAATATACATTGTCATATCATTCGTAAATTAAATAAAATGATAGAAGATAAACTAATTAGTGCAATGGTTTTTGTCTGCAATAAAAATACAGTGGTTTTGGGATGGGGTGCATTCAGAAAAACTGCAGACGCTGAACGCCCTGAGGCCTCAGAGTCCCAGAGAAAGTTCGACTATCTGCCTTTGGGCTACCGAGCCCATTTTAATCTATGCAATTAGGGTAAGATCATTGGATTCAAACGAGTCTCATCTTTCCCATCTAAAGGCTTAGTGTACCTATCACGATTTGGTTGGACTGACCCGTTTCAGTTGTCCTGTTCATTAGAAACTTTTGTCAGGTTCTACTGGCCTTGCAAACCTGGAGGTCATTTACGGGAAATTAGTTGACAAAGTGTTCCCGCTAAATTGTGTACAAAACTAACATGAATACTGGCTGATGATAACAGAATGTCAGATGACTTTGAAAAACGTTAGAAAGTGTTGGTTGCATAATTAATCACTGGCAGTTCGGAAAAGACACCAAGGTAGCAACCGGATTGCCTTTAAAGACAATTAAAGGTGGCTCAGGTCATTGATAATTGCGAGATTTTGAAGTTATACGGTTTATCAACTCCAATGGGCTCGACCGTACGCACGAACACTGTCATACTGGTTCCTTGGCAAAAGCCTCGACTTTGTAATTTCTCCCATCACTTTTGTTTACTGACGATTTATTGAAGAGTAATTAAGCACTCGACAATTTTCTGACCACAAGCCACATTTTATGATCCACCTGACTTTATTTGGGGTACCGTTTAGCAAAATTAATGAAAACTGTTAAAGGGAGACTTTGGTCAGCCTCAAATTTCTCAGATATTTTATACTCAGGATGGTTTCCGAAACACAAATCTAATGTGTCTAGGCAGTTAAACAAAACTAAACGTCGAATAGTAGCGCGCCTATGAACAAACCGCGAATAAATCTTCAGGTAAACTGACACGAATGGTCAATGATTTAGAATACAAATTTTAATTATTCATTTTATTCATCGATCACAGGTCTTCATTGTTCAGAAAGTAATTCGATGACTTTAGACTGATATTCGGTCCATTAAGGGCATGGAAAACTATTAATCTAACTACAAAAGCTTTTTAGATACGCAATATCAAATTCACTCTTGATTATTTAGTCAATTTCAGTACTACGGTATCTTCTGATCTAGTATTCGATTAGATAGTGGGTTGGAAAACTGACCGGTAAATCAATACAGACTACCTTTGGAAACCTGAATGTGACGAAGCATGAGATTAGTTTGTGTAATTTGCTTACTGAACTGGATGTTCAATTTTTGCTTCTAAATAGGAGTGTACTTTCGAATTGCCTGTGTCAAGTCCCGATAAGCTTTGAATACGGGAACGTGGATGGATAGGAATGCGAAAGCAAACCTTATGACAGAACAGGCAATCATTCTTCCTGGAATTAATGCTGGATGGGTCCCATTGTTTGCAAGTTATTCATTTCGAAATCTTTACAAAAATTCACGGATAGAACCATGATAGTGTTCATTGTACAGTTGTTTTATCTTTGAGAAAGACCGTAATCGGGGTGTGCGTAACCATGGATCCCGAACACGAAATTTAACCCGGGCAATTAAACACCAGTCGAACGTATTAGACACTGAGCTAACGGGGTTAGCTGGTAATTGTTTATGGAGTATAGCTACAACGCATTGCACAAATAATTTAGGAGATCATAAAACGCTGACCACTTGGAATGGCTTGGTGTTGAAAACCATGACATAGCAAAGCTTTTCATGGTTTTTACAAAGATTTCTTTACATCAAGCAGTGATCTTGACAACAAAGTAGAGGTCTGTGCACAACAAAATCCAAAAAAAACGGAAAGACATTTATCAAGCGGTGATAGTTTCACATAAAACAGCAAGCTGTAAGTATGTTTTCCGCTTCTTGGGAATCGGCAACATTTTATGCTCCATTGATAATGTGGTTTCAGCCTAGCAAAACCGACTGCAGCATCAGTCTTTGAAGAAATGTACTCGTGAGAACCGGAGTTAGCTTAAATGTCATAGCTTTCCTGTAGGTTGAAAACGCACGTCTGAGTTGTGGTATCGCCTTGGATTATCATACGAAGTCCTCTTTTGACGATACCTTGAAAATCAACTAGGCGTTGAAAAACATACGCTTCGTCCCGCTTTTGCTCGGGTTACAAGAATTGTCTTCTGGTAGCAATACTGACTGTGGAGGGAATAAACTTCTCCGGGTTGCAAACGGGCACATATTGGGGCGATCATTTTTATCTCCTTTGTACAGTATGATATTCATCTCTCGACTGGAGTACACGGTACGGATATTAGCCAGATAAGGTAATTGCGCAGTCCAAATCACATCACCTCGACGAAGTGCAGTAAAGCTCCGAAAACTGTAACTAGTTGAATGGTATCACTTGTGAAGCGATTCATCAACCAATTTTAATGCTAGTCTCAGCAGCTTAAACCGTAAAAACACTACATTGGCGCAGTTTCACGGGACTCTTCAACATTATCAGGGTTACAGTTCAACCGAAGCTTTAGCACGTAGTGAGCGATCGTGCAAAGAATGGCTTACTGAATGTTTAATCATGGCCTAAAACAAACCATCCATTAGGCAGAAACATAATTCAGTGAAAAATCGATAATTAAATAAACTTATTCTGCCCTCCGCACATCGAATACCTGCTTTGATAACAAATTTATTTGTACGGAGCCGCACTAGGTCATGTGCTCTAAAGGCACTCTGACAAGTCATGTGGATAAATAAAGACAATTCGTTGAAAATAGATTTCCCCTCAGTTTCATTGAAGACCAATTCCTACTAACGTGAGAGAGTTAAGAAGTTAGTCTCTTAAAATTGCAAATTCATCTGATTCTTTGGTGTCAAGCTGACGAGTGTATAGTGTCTACACAAGAGTTATTAGGTTGAATGAAGTATAGTTTCAATACCTGATGAAGTTTTCGAACATTCAATTTTCCTACTTGTCGGTCTGTCCTGGTTACAGGGATATGATCATTTTTACTTAACCCCAAACTTTCGGTAACCTATGTTTTCACGGAACTTTTATAGTTTCGAAATGCGCGCGCGCACACACACACACACACACATCCACATGCAGACTGAGGTTGGTAACTTTTAACTTATCAATCAATTACATCATGTATACACTTACTTGTTTCGCTCAAAGAGTAAAGCTTATTTTATCAAATAGAATTCATGTCTGAGGTAATGGCAAAAAAATTGGTTTGCAGTTTTTCGACTAGTTTTCTTGTATGGAACCATAATCTGGGCTTTGGTTTTCGTTAAAAACTGGCAAACTGAACCCGCGTACTCATGCACCTTAGGATTCGCCGTCTTCTGCAGCAGTCGGTTTCGCGGCTACGTCGTGGGCCGTTACCCCAAAGATCATTATCACCTGACACATTTCTTTCACAGTGGTAGACAATCGCTGTAGGTCGGTAAGGTGTTATGTTTGAAGAATCCACGATATTGTGGAGACAAGCGTCAAGTCTGTCATCCTCAGTTTGTTTTTGTTCAAATATCAAATGAATCAATTTTCCTTGGAATACGTGACACGCGCAGCCTGGATGAAGTCATATCGTATAAACTGATTTGCTTCCACTTATCATCGGATCATCATTAACTAAAACAATTGACAAATGCTACAAGTGTTTGACGGATAAATCATGCACGAAGTAAACTTTGGATCGACCTGTTTAATGACGGGCTTCATCTACCCTACGTTGAAGCAGTTTTTCCTCTGTGATAGACATCCAACTGCATTTTGGCAAACTCATCAAGCATTCATGGGCACTTGATGAACTGAATTTATTTCCAACTTTTTTGATCGCATTTAGTTCGCCTATTCAGGGCTCTAACGAGTCCATGCAAGTAATTTTTGATTTGTTTGAACCATGCAATTCTTTGGATATCACAGTTAGCCCCCCATCCCAAAGGGCTTTATCAACCTCAAGTTTTAGAGTAAGTGAAATAGGCTTTTGCGGCCAGTGTCATCCGATAACACGGTTCAAATTACCTATGGAGAATATAAACAACTTTTGGAGTGCTCGTAGGAGGTCATTGATGTGGATTCAGCATATCCATTACCCATGCTAACGGTCGACACAGCTCCACTGATACGACACTGCGTACACCAAACAATAAACTGCGGGAAACGTCACCCGAGAAGGTCAGGTGATCATGATAGGACCAATTAGCCAGGATAAAAAACGATCAGTAGGTACTGGTCATACATAGTCAATCAATATAAGCAACTTTATTTTGACTAATGATTGAAAGTTTATCCAATCGATTTGGCTTTCCTTTCCCCAGAGTTAGCGGGAAGAGGCACACGCAATGGACAGGTAGGAACGATTGAAGGTCAATTGATCGGAAGAAGAACAAATGATTTCATCCCTTTTCGGCGTTATAAACCACCACTCATCTCGGAGAACTGTGGTCTGTGCAGAAAAAATTCAAAGTGCAACAGATCTTTTTGAGGAGCTGCAATATATTTCTGAATTGAGTTTGCATTGTGTTTTGAGATGCTCGGTCTGACAGAAGTTGACATCTCAGTCCAGATAAAGTAAATAAACAAACGTTTCAGGCAGAATTCATGCCAAGATCTCAGCTTTAATGGAATCAGGCTGTGAGAACTAGGCTATACTTGACTTTGATAAAAACGACCGCCAGTGTGAACAGACAGGCAAGTTATTTTTGTCGTGGATTCGGCCATCCGGATGAGAAAATGCGCAATGTAGATACTAGCCAACATAGTGATTTCAACATTTTGTGCAAACATTTATCCGGTAAACAAACTGTCAAAGACTGAAGCAATGACATTGTTTCGTGCAAGGAGGGAGGATATAAACCACTAGTTTTGTACTAACTACCTGATTACAAGCTACTGCAGTGGAATAACAAATGAAAGACAGATTCTTCCCGAGATAAGCTTATTGAATCCGAGGAATTCAGATAGTTATGAGTCGTACGCTGAACAGTGACATCTTTCTACATGTTTGTCGCACGATGATGTGAATAAAATGGACGTGAAGAATTTATCGTTAAGTGACTTTTGTACCGCAACTGTGAAGCCAAATGTATATTATCGATTTTTATGTATGATCCGCCAAACAAACCGAGTACATTTCGTCCGCTAGCATTCCTATAGGCTCTCGAATACCATGTGAATAAAAGCCGGTAACAGTAATCAAAGGCTTTCCCAAGTAAGGCAAATTCTAATCATGGTAGCATGGAAGATCAGATTGATGGCGTGAAAAACAATACGGTCTCCGAGTGCTGCGTAAATGCTGCTTCTGGTGGCTTTTAGGGTAGGGCAAACAGTGCGCTAGAACACAGACAGAAAGACTGAACGCCGCGTTGCCTGCAACGATGGCTAAAACAAATCTTTTTTAACTTGAATCGGTCGGCATAAACCATTTCCCAATCGTTACTTCACCTAAAAATCCAAATCAACGAAGTCCACTCCGTAAATCGCATCAAGTCCTTCGTTATATCATACTTTACCACCATTGATTTTACAACAGGTATACTCTACATATGATCGCCTAAACTATTCACATTGGGTAAAATCATTGGTGAATCGAATCGTGCGTCTGAACGAGACATCTCCGTGCGAACACCCCACCAGCTGTAATCTGCCAATTAGTCCCAGAACAAAATTGTTGCAAACGTCGTCTCTCAGTGGACATGCTGATGAACCAGTCCGGTCCAATAGTAACATTATTAATAAAGTATACTTAAATTTGCCTTCATCCAACCCATGCGTTCCGGGACGGATTTCAGTTTGATATTTTACTAACATGGTGTTCATGTACTTCACTAGGGTCAAGTTCTATCCACCCATCATGAAATAAAGGCAGGGCTAGTTTTGGTACCTAGCACCTGGATATTTGTCACATCCTTTGCACGAATGTTGTTTCACTAATTCGTGTATAATGATGAATAAACGACAACATACTTCAGAGTATCCTGTGATAGTTAGATCCCACTGGAGTAGGAAACCAATCATGTTAGAAGAAAAGAACGTGGTCCAACCAGTTGACGGATACAAAGCTGGTGTATTGCCTGAGTACGACTCATGGGCAATAGGTTGCCTATGAAGAAAGCAGAAAAATTGACTTCCTCGCTTCGACTCCAATCGCCGAATGAGTTGATCTTGCAAACGGAAATACGTGCTCATAAATTTCAAAGCTTTTTCAGCCCAGGTCATAGAAACCGGACGTTTCAGTTAACATGGAAGACCTTTCTGAAGCAGGTTTCAAACGGAATGATTGAGGAACTATGTTCAGGTAACAATATCACTATAGACCCACTCCTTATATTTGCCTCCGTAGATGCACACCGGTCGATGCGCACAATTGTTAACAATACCCTTGTCGTTTGAGTTATTTGGGGTGAGTGCGATGATGAGGCACTCGTTGATTAGCAGTTTCCGAGCTGTCCATCAGTTCGGCTTACATATTTGACTCGGTTGCTAAGGCCAAGAGATCCAACCTGTAAACGCCCATTGTTTTTTAAATCGTAGTTGAGGCATTTTTCGATATCTTTATAGTCTCGTTGATGCATCATGGTAGATCCTAGACTGCAAAAGCTAAGTCCTGTTCGGGATTTCGTTGACCTAAAGTGGTTTGTCGGTTTATATCTCACCTTTATCCTACGATACTCACTTTTGACTGTCTGCCTATGTTTCTCAGTGACCCCAGCAAGCCAATCCTTTTAACTGACTTAACGAGTTCAGTTGGGACGGTCCTGCTCCTAATCTCGTGCTGCCAACCCTACGAGATCCGTGTGTAATTTCTGACGGATAACAATCCAGAACATCACCATACAAAACCTGGTCACACGGATATCTTTGGTATTAGCAGATGTGCACACAGACATGGGCAAACAAGGATATAAGAAAAGTAAATAAACAAACACGGTGACTGCGCCATTGACAAACCGAAAGCTATTCCAGAATCGTTTGATTGAAAACTGGCTAGAGAAAGATCATGTCGGCTCGTTGTTGCCTCTAACGATGGCGCTTTATTTTACCAGGTATTTATTTGAACGAAACACGAGATAGTGCACTGTTTTTTGTCGGTTCGTTTCGTTCAGGCTTCATAGCGTAGATTATCTTGCAAATAAGTAGACTCACGTAATTCTCGAAACTAGACAAAATCTGTGGCCTCAACTCAGTCTAAACTACGAGGTGTTGAAAATTCCGTAATAGTTTATTCTAGTGGTTGGAAACGACGACTTTAGGGCCCGATCTTATTTTGTCTAAAGTGTCTTGCTAGAGAGAGAACCAATTTTTCCAAAGCATTGACAACGGTGTCCAAGGTAGGGGCATACAGGTAAAAGACCTGTTAAATATCGGTTTTCTTGGTTCCTCATGTTACCCTATAAATTCACCTAGATAACACTTAGGAGCAGTAGTATTACTCTTGTTATTTTTGTTATTCTGCATTGAATTGCCCGGCGAAGCGAATGCATGTGTGTGCCTAACAAATTCTGGTATCCGAATGAAAATTGTCGGCACGGAACTTTTCAGGTAATGATCGAGAACAAAATCGTGATCGAACAATGTGTCGTGGAACATTTGGACACATATGAAGGCTATTGCAGGCTATTGCATTTATCAGCGATTGTATACTTACAGCGAAGTTGCGAGTCAATTTCTCTTTCATATGTTTGTCTATCTTCCGTCTCGAAAAGAGCAGAATATGACCACATCGAACGACCTTAGACAACAAAATCGGAAATGCCTGAATAAGTCGGTATGATCTATGAATGCCAGCAACGAGCTTGACGTAACCTATTCTCTGGATGGAATTGCAAAACGACCGATTGCATTGGTACTTCTCCCCAGCTGGGCGCTCGCGCCAGTTGGTCGTAAGTTACTAGGCTTGAGTTATTTTGAAACCAGTTCGTTTATTTGATTAATGCTAACAAACTGCCCGACTATTGTTTAACGCAAATACAGCAAATGCAATTAGATTTCAAGCAGATGCTAAAATAGTCATAACAGCTCATAGTGCAAAAGCAGACTTGCTAAGGAAACAATTCATGTGATATTGAAATATACATTCTGGAATGACTCCCACCCTGACCTCGAGAGAACACCATTTGCCTCTCGAAGAGCCCAAAGGTTACTGATAGAGCAACTGCCACAACTTTTTATGCTAGTCTTGAAAAAGATGGATTCAGATTCACCAATTACTTAGTTTTTGATCAACAAAGGAAGTGTCAAAGATCTGTTGGCTTTTGCTTGGTAAATATCCCTCCCTTAAAAATAGCCATATCTCGCTGGCAGAAATGCAGCGCGTTGATTGTGGTTTATCATTAGACGAACCTCTGGCCTCACGTTCCCTCAGAAGATATTGTAATATGGCAGGGAAGTACGAACGAAGTTTTCCAGTCTCTGGCTCTTGGTAGATACTCGCGGAGTGACCCGAACTGAAGCAATCCAAAGGTGCATCACCACCTTTTTCCAAGAAATTCCTTTCTTCTTTGTTTCCCTCGTATGTGCCGTCTTTGCGGAACCAAACAGCTCGTGCACCTCATGTTGGTCTGGGCAGCCCAGTAGCGGAACGGCCACGAAGTCACCAAGAAATAAATGGAGGAAGCATCTAAAAGAACGTACGCGTCTCATGAACCTTGAATTTTACTCGTTTCCCTAGTTTTCTTCTGGCTGTCCATGTTCTCTGCCTTCATGTTCTGAAAGTAGTTTACCTTCAGTCCGCTTTATTCGTAATACAAGCTTCCATGCTGAAAAGTTCAAACTATAACCCTTTAGTGCTGGTTAATTCAAATGATAAAAGTGTCCCAGGTAGATGCATTTTGCCCAGTTGTTCAAACCTAAAACTGACCAAAGTGGACGCATGTGAAATCCTAAAGTGTTCGCGGTATGGGCACTAGCAAGCTGACTGTCGAACCTCGTCAATCGTCCCCAGAGCATTATGAACTTTTGGTCCAATCTTGTTTGTCAACGATTGTCCCAGCTTCCATTAACTGTCCGAATATTTTCGTTAAGTACCACGTACAAAGCTGCGAGGGGAATAATTTACCACGTCAGTGGTATCCAAAAGGTGGCTAGAAAAGCTTTCCAAATTTTGTATTTCAAAAGACCAAACTTCACACTTCAACCGATCTCCAAGTTGACTTCAGCAATCGAACTCACAAGCGGTCATCAAGGTTCATTCGGTGAATTATGCTGTAAGAAGGGGAAAACTATTCAAAGGCGATTCCGAAGCTCTCACCGTCTTATTCCAAAGGGTTGTTACTTTGACTTAGGGAAGATGGATTTTTCAACAGTCATCTGTCTGGCACAAATTTGTTCCTCGTTGTTTTTTCAAGCATGCAATGGGAAAATTTTGGCCGAAAAGTAATCGAAATTCGACCTTTTGCGAGTTACCTTTACGTGGTTCCAGGGACTGGAATATTTTATTTGACTAGCTGAAAGAAGAGAAATTATCAGTGCCCAGTTATAATCGTTCTCATGGTTAGCTATCACTTCAATCTGATGGGATAAGGGGATCAGAAGTGGAAGAAACTATTGGTAGCCCAGATCCGACCTAGAGACGGTCACGTGCTGTGAATAGGATACTGATTCTCTAGGCTACCGTCAGTCGTCCTACTTTATCGATTTTCCGTTACAATATCAAAAGGCACATATAGCCAAACAATTCACTCATCTGGAGATTATGTTGTCGTCAATGTCAAAACACGGGGTAATCTTTATAATTAATCATATGTTATCATAATCAACGTGATCGACAAATTGCAACGCATACCAAAAAGATGCTTTCGTTCTAATGAATCAGCAGCGGTATCCTGTATTAGTGAGTGATTAGAGGTCTGCTTTGAAGAATTCTTTATAGCTGCTCGTTACCCTCCTGCTTGATTTTGGGACCAATGTCAGATTACACTAACCAGTTCGACGCTTACTGGATTATGATGTTTGGAAAAGTCTTGTACCGTAAAAAACTACCATCATGGATGTTTTCGGGTGTGACCCCCTTGAAGGATTTTGGAAATGTCACGAATGTCGCCTGTGATCTTAATGTGTGTAGAACGAGATTGACTGCTTTGTGACAAACGAAATTTTCCTTGTCGGTGGTTATGTTACAGAGTGATCATTACAGAAGTGGAATTTGTTTGTTTCAAGCTCTATGCTTACAAACGACAAAACTGACAAATCTATCTTACACGTGACTTTACTGATTTGATTCAATTGTCATGAAGATAACTGTGAAGTAACTGAACGAGTTGAAAAACGCTGATACTGAGTAAATGCGATTTCAAAAAGGCGTTTATCTTGCAGAATTTGATTTTGATAGTTCTATTATTGCTCCTTAGTTTATGGGATCCCGTTGAAAGTAGTTCGGATAATGCATATAGAAACCACGTTGATAAGGAGCTCAGCTGATGTGAATGAAATCTTCAAAGACTCTTATTGATGGGTCTTATTGACTCGGATAATGGAAAATACATAGAATCGAATCGTGAGTGGTGTCCGTGAATGGGCTAAGTTCTCATCTAGCTAGGCGACTTTTCATATTTTGAACCAATGGGTTATTTTCATACTGGCTGATTCTATCATCATAATCAACCGTCTCCGTGAATTTCAACACAGACGCTGTCAGATTTCCAGTGAAATCACAATGCGTATGAAGAACTTCGAAATGCTTATCGTGATGCGTGCCCTATTCACACAAAATGTGGATTGTCAGTTAGTGATCCATAAATGAAACGACAAAATACGTGAAAGCCATTCACGTGGTTGGCCAATTCAATTCGAGTAGTTGGAAAATTACAGCTCTTAAATCATCAGGCCCGTTATTAGCTTGTGGTAAATTGCCGACAGAACTGCTCAACTATAGTGGTCCGCGATCACCTCCAGAGATTCGGATACAGAAAGACAGAAGCATCTGCCTCAGAAAGTCAAGGGTAGTCAAATTTGTGAATTTCTTTTCCTTATATGACAGTACCGAATTGGGTCTATCAGAGTAAATGGTTGCACCCAGTCCAATTAGTGTCACGTATGCCGTCTAGTGGAATCTCATGAAATTCAGGGTTATGATTCAGGATATCTTCTTTAGATTTCTCCTAAAATTATCTGTTGATAAGGACATAAACACTCCCTACTTTAAACAAAATATAGCCATAGTTGGGTGATCCGTACCGTGACGTACGATTGCGAAAACTTCGTGTAAGAAACAATGCCACTAATTTAGCTAAAGTTCTAGGCATTATTACATCGTAACTATAATGAAATTAGAATTTAGTCTGAAAAATTTAGTTCCTCCGAAGCAATTATCATACATAGAAAGAGGTTTTAGATGATAATCATTGCCTGTCCAGGACCAATCCTTCCCCGAAAATTGTCTCCTCTTATTGGATTAGAACGCGAACAAACGAAAATTGTATTAAAGTACTTCCGGGAACACCAAAAATGACATTTTTTCGAAATCTGCTCTAAGGTCCGCCACACTGATTGCACCATTCACCGGATTAGCACTTATGGGGTCCCTCGAAGACTTACCTTCCGCTTAGTATTCTTTGCACTTCTGAAGTGGCCATTCATTTGTTTACACCTCGTTCGGATTGTGGCCGCGGTCGGATTGCGCACCCGATTATTAAACCACCATTCTAATACTATACTTATGACGCGACTTCAGCAGCTCGACCATTACTTCTCACGTACATACACTTTATGGTAGTCTGTGGAAGTGTTGACCATGTACAACATCTAAGCCCTTCTCATGACGCTGTCTTCTCCCTAACATTTAGTCATCCTGGTAGGGGTAGAATAAAGAATTAATTATTCCATTTTAGCGATGTGAAATATCAAATCACAATCAGAATGTGAGCAATGTGCTTCGTAATATATTAGACTGATGTTGTGGATATTGGATAGGACTCGGTTAGGGCCGGAACTACAAGTTTCAAGCTTTAACGTGTCAGGCCGCAGCCATGTGGAATGAAGTTAGGGAGAATACAGCAGTATCCGCTATGCGACAGCTTACATGGTCTTAATATTTAACCTGTACAGCATTACCAGATTCCTAAACCAGTATTCCCACATACGAAGATCCAGTTTCCGATATTGTATGACAATTTTGGTTGGTGCTTCGACGAGTAATTGGCACCGGACGGAGGTATAATTTCGCATAACTTTCACACTGTATGCGTCTACGCGCAAGAAGGAATACGAAGTCGACCTGTGAGTTCTCAGAGTTTACTTGTAAACGAGTCGGTTGCGCAGTAATTGGTCGATAAATCTTAGGTAACTTTCTCGTCTTGAGTGTATGTCCGATTCTGGTCTTACAAACAATTTTACGTGGCATCTACACCAAATCTAATTGATCCGATTAAACCAAGCGCTTATCAGATATAACTAAGTTCCCACTACTGTATGGCATACGGGTTTCTGTTAGCTTCCAAACTTGATACCCATGACGTGGAGCGAATGTTTGAAAGGGGTTCTTCTTCCATTCCGTTTTAGCGGATGCCTTGCAAACACCTTGAACTTCCCCATTAGCTCAGCTTCGTCGACTTCGAATTCTGAGCCTCTTAAGCCAGCCCGGAAAAGCCTTTTTCCGGGTTGTCCGCCGTGCATTCCGGAGGTTGACGTCTGGATGTCTATGAATTTATGGCATATTATTAGTCACCAGCTGAGCATGGGAGCACTGGCGAAATTAAAGAATCTAGTGAGCAACACGCATGAACGAACACCATTCCGAGACTATTTGGGAATATGTTTATGTTCTGGTTTTCAAAGCGAACACCAAGACCCGCTTCGATTCGGGAAAACTGGCTGGCTTTTATTTTCCGAGAAGTCATAGGCGAGACAGGAATACGGGAGCTGGAACAGATTTTGCTTCAGGACGCCCAAAGTCCCATCAGACATATTCTTGGGTCTTTCCAAAGCTGTGTGCACTGACTTAATTCTGTTTGGAGTGCCGCGTATAATAAGTAACTTCGGGGACAACAATGCCAACCTGACACGAGGAATCACGTGCGTAAAAATCACCATGTTGCACTGCATCAAATGAAAAGCCATGGACTTGAGAACTTAAACGTCAGTTTGGCAACTTATTACAGGGGTGGGGTGAGAGAGATAAGTCGTTAAGTCCTAACGTGACTCTGTCCAAAAATAATCCAGTTTTTTAACATACTAACAGCATTTGAGTAGGATTTTAATGATAACAATAAAGTGAAATTTCAACTTACTGTCGCATATTGTTTCCGGCACTTTAGCACTAGAATAGTTGATCTGGATATCTGTGTCTAGTGATGCGGTAAAGTCAGTTGTCGGTAAGACCGCGATTTGCGTACAAGAACTATAGAACATTGTGCTTCTTGGATGCAGAAAACTCGAGAGAGGTAATCCGTGATGTACTGGGCAAACCCAGGAAAGCACAAGCTGTCCGAATTTTTGGTCACTATAGTCCCTTCAAAATCATGCTGTCGAAAGTCACATTAGAAATAAATCTGCACACCGGAACAGAGGACGGCAGAGAGAAAGCGATAAGTAAACTCGAAACATTCGATACATGGCAAATGTACACAGATTAGTAAGTCTTTGCTTCTAAGCGGAACTCAGCTTGATAAATTAGTTCTTTATTTGGGATATATCGATGAATTCCTCGATGTGATTGTGGGTCGGTTGAGCCATGCTGATAAAGCTTATGAGGATCAGTTCAATAGGTACGCGTTTCTTTTCTAGGCGCAGATGAGAAGTGTCAATGAAACGAGACAAGTTTGCAGTTTGTAGATGACACAGTCAGAAGATGACAACATTTGAGTGTGCATGAAACAAGCACCGGTCAGGGTGCAACGCAGCACACACTTGCCTATCACAACACACACATTTCCAGAATGTCGGCTGACACTAGAAATTGTTTTCAATCGCGTGTGCCTCAGAAGATTTATGCGTGCATACGTGCGTGAATAAGTGTATGCCTTTATGCTGGTGATTTCAGGCGTGTCCTTGTGAATGTTCCTGTGATTACGGATGATTGTTTTCTTTCTCTCTTCATCACCTGACCATTGGTTCGTTTTGATTGGTGCGCAGTCTCTGCTGTAACTGATTTTGCTTGCATTCTAATAGCAAGGCGCCATTTAAGTCCCGACCAGCGAATTACCTTGACCAATATAGATTATTAATGCGTTAGTTTGACCGTGTCTAATCAAGAGTCGTGTCGCACTTTAACCGAAGATATTCGAGACCAAGGTCACCCACGTGATACCGTGACCTGAAGGGCCAATAAAACGAACAATGGTGAAATAAGAGAATCAAGAAATGTTGATTCACAATAACGCTCCCCTTGTACTCTCCTGCTGGTCATAGTTGAGGGATTTTGAGCATCACGGAAACATCTGGTTTAAGCTATTTGAACACGGAAACTTTGAACTCCCTAAATGCGAATGATCGAATGCGTTATTTGGCTGAATTGCTTCAAGTCCTGCTAACGAGTCATAAGTAGACAAACAACAGTTGATCTGCCATTAGTTTCTGCCCCAGTTACGGCGTATCACTTTGGGAAAACTATGAACTAGACAAACAAATTGCCTGTATCGTTATGCACACGGATGAATAGAAAATCTGATAACATATCTCTCTTTAAAATCTTCATAAACCAGTGACAGATGCTCTCGATCCCTGAATAATTGTTGACAGTTTTGCCGAACGTATGATAGACGTTTACAGCTGCATACGGATTTCTGTCATTGTGACACTTGTACACCTTACAAAGACCTCATTTCTTTCAGAAAGTCATAGTCGTGGAATTAAGCTTTAATAACAAAATTCATCCAATTCCACTACCACCCGTCCAGTATAAACGTCTTTCCGCGAACGACAAATAAATCCAACCATCTGAACAGGTTGAGAACCTAAGAATCTCAGGCGTTTTGTTTCTAAGCTTGGTTACATTTATTCGGTGTAATCTTATGAATTCTGATCGCGAGCTCTTAGATGTCTGGTGGTTCTCGAATCTACTACAACAGTGATCGTATTTCAAAGTATAGGAAGGCGGAGATAAACCCCTTGCCATCCACTGTTTTGTATTTCTTCAGTGTTTTTTATCACACCGCGAGTCTGACTATGATGTGCAGTGGTGACCTGATATCCAGAATTTCATACTTGTGAGATTGGATAGAATTATATGATCCGAAACTGTAGGGCACAGTCAGAGAGCGCTGTAGCCAAGACTTCACAAGGAACTAAATGGCTGGCGATTTGTTGACATTATCTTGCTTTCTCTGATTTCATAAGATCTACTCTGAAGGATTTTCTGTCGAACTCAGCACTCATGCTGTAACTTTACCTATCACGCGAAAAGTGATTCATTGTCTAAGCTTGCCAGATCTCACCAGGTGGTAGTCCTAATTCCTTTTTCTCTACACTTTGTTACTGGTCTAGGAACTCTTGCACCATTCATTTTATTTTTTTTGTCTTGCCAGACAAGTTGCAGAATTTTGGACTCCGCTTTCAGAGGTTTTGTGAGACAAAGTGCCCTGTGATGACTATTCGGTAAAAAATTTAGTGTCGCCTATACGTTTGGCAAACTTAGCTTTTTCCTCCTGTGGTTAGACGTGTTTATGTTCTCCAAACAATATAGACAAATTGTAAAGCGCCCTGTTCCATAGTCTGAATAATTCATGCAATGCTAATTGCTTCTTTTTCTTCGTGGTCATTAGAATTTCACGGAGTGACTTTTCACCTCTACATGGGCTACACGTATTCAGTTGTATCGCTCAAACTGAAGTTGATTTACTTAGTTACCTTCATGTATTAGCATCGGCTAAAGCATTCTTTGGGTTGAAAGTTATGATTTCACCAAGAGCATTATAAGCAGTTTTCGATGGTAATTTATTTGTTCATTTCAACTGAAACCGCATTCCCTTAGCTTCTGTAGGACTTCAGGGGAATCTAATAGAGCATCATTGATTTGTCACTATTATCAACGCCCAACTTGCCAGTGAAAATCATGGAAATATTGTTCATCTGTTTCGTCCTTGTTACGAATCATCACCGGTTCACATGCATCACACCGAAACTGAGACACGAACTCGGGACGAATGAGTGTTAGTCGAACGCCTTAGACACTACATTAGCCATGCTGATTCTTAGCGACTCGTCGGACATCACTACTACGTAATATAGCTCCAAAATTCACGACTGAATTCTGCACGCCACAGGCTGTCATATGCACCAGATCAACGACTCACGCGTGAGGACGAACTTTTCTGTAGGAAGCAAAGACAATAATGCAAAGCCGTACAGAGGCTGCAGAATTTATTTACGGATATGGGCGCTGTATCATATTGATGAGTTATCTATCGATCAGTAGTTGGGAATCAGTACAGCAAGTGCAGTGACTGAAGCGTTCGACTCATAATCGTTGGTCTCGGATTCGCGTCCCAGGATGGCCACGATCCAACGCATTGGTGAGGACTGTATTTTATTTAAGATGGCTTTTTAGCAATCGAACTCCTCCTGTGGTGGCGGAATGTAAGTTATCAGAACCAACCAGGGTTAGGGGGATTCATTAGAGTCTTATGTCGTTAGTTCCGCAAAAATTTGCTATTTTCCGTAAACATAGAGGACTAAGAAATCCTGAAGATAAGACTGGATTGGGATTTTCTGCAGAGCTGAATTCAGGTATGTGATTAGTCTTAGAACTGATCGAACAGTCGGAAGTTTGCAACTGGAGATTGTCCGATCGTGGTAACGGTAACTCGAAGCGTTGTCAAACCTTTGGAGTCATTCCAAATACCTTGTCATTTCAGCGTTGATCTCCGTAATAAAGGTGGCTAGCCATCGATGTGATGGTTATCAATAGACCCAAATATTTGTCAAGCTGTAATTCACCTACGACTCCGTATAGCAAAATCTTTTTATCTTGCCGGAACATTCATGGTATTCATTTGACCTTCGTGATAAGAGTTCCAAACCTTTTTAGGTACTTTGTCTGGAAGGATGCATTTCGACGCCGAATGGTTTAATTTCTGTCGTATACCACATACTTTCTCCGTAGCCCACTGGAAAGCGGAATTTCGTCAAAACTTTACCACTTAATTCTTTGCTCTATCTACCATCGAATTTTAGGAGCATGAGAGCTTATGTGTCAGTCAAAAATGCATACGCAGAACAATTAAAATGAAAAAAAACTATACATCAAAACTGTAGCGCGGTTTAATGGGCAACGTCAGTAGACTAGCTAAACACGTAACAGGACTGATTTTATCAAGTTAAATACTAATAGAGATAAATCGAGAAATGGAACGACTTGTCGGATGAGAGCGATTGTGGGGCATGCCAGTGGGTTGCGGATTGGGATTACTTCAAAGCAATTTATAGGAAAACTTTCTACAAAACTTGGTGCGAATACGGACTAGCGTAAAATTCACGTACTTAGCACGGCCGAAAGTAATTTCACTGACTGTTATAAGAGCGAAATTTAAAATTTTGACGATCTGCTCTAAAAGGTCGGGTAATGTTACACCGATGATGAAGACGTCCCGCGGCCGGTGATGAACTTTTTTGATATAATCGGCAAACCGATTGACCGAGAAGCCAAAGTCAACCTCAGACGGGCACTGATTCAGTGCTCAAAATCATTCAAGCAGTAAAGCTACAGGAAAACTCGCTGCTGGATGTATTTGGGATTGATGAGCTGTGCTACCTGGAAACCTGCAAGCTGACTAATGCAAAAAACCGAGTGTCATAGTTTTAGGATGCAATGAAGGTTCCAGCTTACACTGATTGGTTGATTTCGGATCAAGGTAAGATTGGAATTTGGGCTGCTATGAAATTTATGGCTAGTGAGAGCGCAAAAATGCGTCTAGCAAACACACACGGTTTCGAGCTGACACCAAAGCTATTGAAAGAGAGTTCAATAGGCGATGAATATTCGTGGTAGCGAACAAATACATTTTCGGCAGCCCCATCCTTTGTCTATAAGGTTATATCCGGGTCATGGATTGCACATTTTACGACTAGTTGTTGACGGGCGATGGTCTAGCGGATAACGACATGAAGATTAACGGGTTCGAGTTCCCATAACACAAGCCAACTCTTTCATATTGACAGCACTATGTTGGCAGCAGTCATTTTCCTGAAAATAACTTACCCCGTTGTCTCAACTATGACGGGACTAAAAAGATGCAACAGGAATCGTAACATGACTAGCTAATAAAAGTAACGTGTGGGGAATGCTACGGGATATTAGCTATGGGGAGGTTTTACTGTTGTTGGTTAGGAAAAGTCCACCGGACAGAGTACATGTCACGTGAATCAGTTGCTTCTTGTCTTGTGTGAAAGGTCACGATCGAGAGCACATGGGATTTGACTGATATTCTCATGTCATAGCCAAGGAAACTAGATTAGCTTGACGAAGCGCTTCTGTGAGCACAGTGATAGGTGGAATCAATAGCCTGATTTTTATTCATTTTGCTCTTGCTAAGTGACGCTACAAGACAGGTTTTTTGAATTCCCCGATACTTTGTTGATCGTTCTGAAGCCACTTTCATTCATCTGAAATTGTGTGTCTACTAGGTAAACCGCAATTACACTGTTCAAAGATTTTCCGGTTCCGGCCACCAGTGAGACAGATTTGTGCTCCTCGATTCTTTGCAACAGATTCCGAGATTTCAGATTCCTCCCGACAGTGATAGCGATTGAAACTGCTCTATCAGATAGTGACACGTTCAATCCAAATTCATGCCCAAATAAATCCTGAAGACTCGTGACTGGCCAGCTAAGAACCAATTCAAACACAATGCTGGTCACTATCGAACGTTCAACTTACGGCGGATGTAAATCATCGGTATGAGAGTACGAGAAAACAGTAGAACCCAGTTTGTTAGGCGTTTGTGCAAATGTCTCTCTACCAAGGAGTCGCATCATCCTTGCACACTCATGATGATTACAGTATGACTCTAGTGTGACAAATATCGTCCTAAATGGAAAGAAATAAATTACATTTTGCTAAATCTTGGGTATATTGACCGTTGAATAGTTGAGTCCAGCTTGAAGAAGCATGGCTGTTTTATACCGCGGTTCCATGTTTATGACCAGAATATCAAATTTGCATGATTCATTTTCTTATTAACAAGGAAGGAGGGGGCCAAACAAATTAGACCTTTCACTGGAAAGCGTTACTTCAACATATGTCAGACTTGAATTTTGAATAAACAATATTAGAAGTAAAGATGTAACAAGGCTGAAAGACAGAAACTCTGCCTTGTTAGAA
Organism: Fasciolopsis buskii; assembly: GCA_008360955.1. Taxonomy (NCBI): domain Eukaryota; kingdom Metazoa; phylum Platyhelminthes; class Trematoda; order Plagiorchiida; family Fasciolidae; genus Fasciolopsis; species Fasciolopsis buskii. The sequence continues at coordinate 92,911 of LUCM01009854.1, read as the reverse complement.
TGGATCGTGCTAATTGATCTCATGATTGCTTTAAGTTAGCCGGAGCAATTTTAAAGGGAATAGACCTAAAAAACTGTCTTTTTTTCAAAACAGTGAATCACCGAAATCTCTTCTGCATAAATAGGAAACAATTTTGTCTTGTCGCATCTCCACTAGAAACCGCTGATTTCGTCCTACTGTTATACCTTTGAGGCGCGCAATCGAAAGAGATGAAGGATACTAATCAGAAAGATTCGCATTGATAATTTATCGATTCTACTGAAATTCCGAAATTGGTAACAATGATAAGCGCTGAAATTTTTTCAGAACAATATATTGAACTTGGGAATATGATTTTGACCAGTTATTCGGTACTTGGCAATGGTCAAAAGACTTAACCTTTGTTCACCTTAAGCGTCATAAGTTCGTGCTCTAGGTTCTTTGATAATCTTTTATCCGATAGGCAATAAGTCGTGTTCTTCCGATTCCTAGCCTGCTCGGTCTCTCTGGGTTATTCTGGGGTTGTCAGTACGTAGTAGGCTAAAAACGGTAAAGATTGTTGATTTCATTACGACCACGCAAATAAGGAAGCAGTGAATAATACAATAGATAAGTTCAGTGCCAATGGTTGTTGGTCAGATAGCGCGGACACACTCGTGTTCACAATCGAATACACTAGCATCAATTCACAGACTTCTCTGATCTCTGAGCTTCGCAGCAAACGTTCATCAATGGCCGAGTTGAATATGATTGTGTTGGAAACGATCCGTCTACTTAGATGGTTTCATATTACCTCTGCCCTAGGTTTGGCGTTGACCATCCGAGGGAGTCAACCTTGAAAAGTTCCCATGGATGTGACTTGAACTAACGATGTGGCTAATTTACATCTTACTACTAATTTTATTGGCTTGACCTTGAGGTCGGCCACCAGGATCACTACGATTTGAAAACAAAGCTGCTTGATTTTAATAAGTTCCCGCTTGCTTGTTTTCGTAGCTACCCATTTAACTTTCCAATTTATTTCTCTAATTATTAGCATTTCGGAATGTTGATACGTTTCGAATCTACGGTAAGTCCCGTGGATGTTTTATTTGGGAAAACGAAAATTTAACATCCTCCGGCAATTCCAAAACTGGTTTGTACAGATCTCAGTCTGCCTAACCTGTGTCTGATCCCTAACTGGGTAAAGAGCTTCTCATCTGTGATCAGGCAGTGGATAACTGCAAGCGGTTGGGGTTCATCGGTGAACCAATACGGGACTCTGAAGGAACCGGTTGTCAGATTACTGTCCCATTCTTTTCGATTTGCTGATTAGCCCAATCAACGAAGGGAATTTTTCTGTTCGAGCACAACTCAAATCATTTGTCCAACCACCAGCCTCATAATGATTTTCTTTAGTTTTGATTGTCACTTTAGCGCATCGCCTACGAAAAAGTCAAACGAATCACAAACAATGCAAGATTAGTTGAAATGTAATAATTTGAAAAGCTATGTGCAAGAAAAAGGATTGCAAATGCAAGGACGTCACTGACCGCGCTACTGAGCCGTAGCACCCATGGTCAACAACCATTATTTCTTTACGGAATCCAACACTTCCAAAATATTGAAAACTACAGAAGATATTTCGTTTTCCCCTTACGACTGAATAATAAGGACATACCGTGTTGTCATATAAATGAATTCTGTGTCGGAAGTAAAACAGAAGCCCTGGAATTTCCATTTTCTAGGAACAGTCCATGGCAGTAAAACACTTACCAAAATAATCAATGGTTTAGATGACTATAAGGAAGCCCTTGGCGCATAGAACCAGTTTAGTTTGCCGAGTAGAGGCAGATTCGGTCACCTTAGCTTCTAATACCATCTGCAAATTCTAATTCCTGGTGAGCATTATGTCACTAACACGTGGTTTTTTGCCAATTAACCAATTGACGAAGCGTACCAGTTTGTCTGATTGGTGACACTGCCAAGTCAGGCGCGGGGGCAACGAGCTCCCATTTGGGTATAGCAAAAACAACAGTCCACGGGCTGCAATTCTATAAACTAGAGCTGTTCAATGATTGTTTATCGAATCACTTCACTGAAGACGATTCTTGCCTTGTATTCATGTAGAATGTTTCTCGAAACCAAAAAGACGTGTGATGAACACGCAGAATTCAGGCGAAATACTAGATCCTGCACAATTCAGCGACACACGGTTCGTGTTTTACCTGTCAGTAGGATGAGTCGTTTTGGGATCCACTACCAAGTTTATGTGTTATCACGTTCCCTGATATTTTCTAGCTTCCTGTTCTAGATGATACAGGATCAAAGCAAGTTTTATCAAAAATATTCCATGCGCATGTAAAATTTGTTCGGCTGCAATCATCAGTTTTTAAGCAGATAACTTTAGGTTTTCACTGCTTCAAAGCGCACAACGAACTCCATTCCATCTGATAATTCATGTTTATTGTCATCACAGGCATTAACATTATAGTGTTCTTCCAGCCCCATTGGTTTGTACGCAGAAGTTGAATAGCGAGCTTCTTGGTGCCGAATCTGCGGTTTGATGGTTGTTAGAAGCAATGGTGTTTGACTATTAGTCACGTACCAAATGCAAGGTGCTCGTGACGTGGCACAATAAACGAAAGCTTTCGTTCACTGTATCGTTGTTCCCATCAGCCATATAAATTAGTCAGGGAATGTGGAAGGCTGAATATGGTGACTCAACAACTGTCCCAGGGTCCTAGATCATCGATATTCGTAAATTCTTTATGTAAACTGCCAAAGAGGTAGAATACTCCACGTGTTCTGTTGGCCACAAAAACCACGAGATCTCAGAAGGAACTAATCGGGGATCCATAAATACGAACTACAGCGCAGTGGCTCGGAAACCAAGATTCGATTTCAATTAGACTGTAAGCAGGCAGTTGTCTGTGACTCAGTGTGGTAGGCAGTTTTCTTAAGTACCCGAAGTTCGTCTAGTTAAATAGCTCGACCGCCAAGCATCGTTCGTGGACATCAGGTTTCAAACATGGACCGTTTTAATGAATACGGCTTAATGCAAATAAGATCCTCATCACAGGACACCCGATTGAAATAGAACATGATAGGCCGTTTCTCCCGGCTCACTCGTTCGAATGGCCTTGGTTTCCGTGTCTATTAAAATTTTATTGATTCCCAAAAACAGATAAGTTGAAGACGATGAGACACCCAGAAAAACGACACGGGTCACATTACTGCATTCGGAAAACCCCTAAGAATGTAGTAAATAAAGCAAATGTAATGAATGTTTTAACTGTCTTTCTGAAGATCATGAATCATGTGCATTAATTTTTATCTCTATTACTTAGTAATATTCGTGATCACAAGGGTTTGCGCAAGATCCTCGTCGATCGGAGGGTTTCGCCAGTGCTTATATATCATTACGACCGTTATGATCCAAACACTAGGACTATCGATCAGGTTCAACTTGACTGCGGAAATCTACTTAAACATAATGACAACTCACCTGGACCAAACAACCCGTCAATTCCAAGCGAACTGATAAGCTAAGGCGAGATAACGACGAAGTTGAAAAGACCCTAGTATCTGTTGTGTTCGGGTACTTCGTATTTGATCACCTGGTCTCTTGCAAAATTTTCCAGAAGAAACTTGTTATGGAACTTTGTAAAGAAACATTTCACTTGGAATGTAGCTAATCCCTCCCAGCTGAATCGATCCGCGTATTTGGAATGGGTACGGTAATTGATTACGAAATCTTTCGATGATTTTGCTTATATTATTTATTTCCATTCAGAATTTCCGGTTTGAAGCATGCTGTTGGCTGATTCTATTTACATTCTTACTGTACAACCAGTCCTCGTGGTCGATATGTGCGCAGTGCGATTTGACAGGTTGACACGAACGACGAATTGTAATAACCGAAGATAACGACAGCAGTTGGTTACATATAGTTGGCTCAAACGAAACACTTATACCGAGTGTTCGATAAAAAATAACGAAGTTTGTTAAAATACAAGACAACTGACAACCATCTTGAATAGACACTATCTTCTAGGCTACGAGTGCACAGTAACATTAACGGTACATGGAATCGGCACATTGTAAAAATTGAAACCAATAAAGTCAGGGTAAACTGTAACCATGCAAAGAAAGCGAATAGATTGATAATGAGGATGAATGATTTTTTGGATTGTATGAAAACGTTTTTGACACAGAGGATGTCTACATGAATTCACGAAAATGCAGGTGCCTTAGGGACAACCTTCCCGCAAAAGTACATTCTCTGTTGCGGTTATTATGAATATCATGGCTGTGGTAATGATAATGCCAATGACAATGCCTCGGAAGATAATGCTGACGATGTTAATGGCGACCCGTAAGAGGGGGATTATAATGATGACCACGATGCTTCTGACTGGGCTGATGATGATGATGATGTTGATGGTATAGCGTGCTTATCCGCCACGGATGCTTGTATAACTGAGGATGCATTCTACTGTGCGAGACCGAAGATTCTAACTTCTTTACTAGGATTTTTTTGTGGTAATTCCCACTCATTTTTCTCTCCACAAAAACAAGTCGATTTCGATCGAAGAGAATTATGGGCGAGAAGTGACTGGTATTTCCAAGAAATATTCACTGTAGATGTTTACACAGACAGCATTTTGATGATTGGACTTGCACAACCGCGATTGGAAGCCCAGTGGTTTTGCCCATGTCCTGATTTGGTAGCCAGTGACCGTTTCGTAAGGCTAATATATATTATTATCCATCCAGTTTATCCTTTGTGTTTCTCTTGCTTCAATGGTGAAATAACGAAGCGCTTTGTTTTCGGGAAACGGTTGGTGATCAACAGATGGTTACCAAATCCGGAAGTAGGCTGGCGGTGGTAGGACTGGAACCCGTGGCCTTCTGTTTCAGATGCCACGTTGTTGGCCGATTGACCAACATCAATTTCAGGACTATCAAAATAAAGCAAACGACAATATGGCAGAAAGTAGAAATAAAAATCTTCTAATCCAAACCAAAACACTCGACTCGTAAAGTACGGTGCCCGATTTGGAATGAATGATCTTATCCGGTGATCAAGTGACTTAAAGCATCGGATGGTATGAAATAAACTAGAAATGCGTCTGATAGATTCAAACTCTCCAGGCTGGAGTGCTCGAATTTGGTTAACAGTGAGATTTTTTTCTGTTTTTGGATTAAAAGTATCTATTTCAATAAGCCAACAAAAACAGAAGGCGATCAATCGATAAAAGCGTACCCTGAATTTAAATCCTTTGTTGTGAAAACGAAAAGCAACTGTGTAAGGAATTTTGTTCTTACTTGGATATTGTGAATTTCAAATCGAATGCGCTCCAGACTCATTAACAAGTAAAAACAGAACTCAAGACTTGTCCTGCTCGGTTCAACGTGTGCAAGCGACCCAGTCCACATCCGGTTCTTAGCCAACAGTCCTGTTATGCATTTATGTCGGTTCATCAAAGTGCTTCAGCTATTGTCTGCGATGGCTGTGTCATAAATGAGATGGAGTAGGTTTTTAAACTGAGGCTCCCTTGAGCTTATCTTCTGCAACGATAAGCAATAAATGGTTAAAGGAGAAAATTTATATCAGGGACATCATGAGATCGTCATTCCAGGAAGAGCTCATAACTGCAATAATGGATATTTGAACACTGTAGAACAGTATGCCAGTTACGTAGATGACGTCGTGTGCCTGTTCAAATCCGCGGACCATGCACAACGGGCACTAGATAGACTGTCGAGATCGGTCGCTCCGCTTGGAATGTGCTTTGCACCTTCAAAGTGCAAAGTACAGTTACAGGACTGGACGACAACAGCGCCAAACTTGATACTGGGTTGAGAGGAAATAACGACTGTGGACCGTTTCACCTACCTTGGTAGCTGCGTGTCCAACGATGGTAGCTGGGGAGTGGAAGTAAACGCGTATATCGATGGATCGAGCAGCTTACGCTGGACTGAATCACTCGTGGTGTCGGCCTGATATTTCACTGAAGTTGAAAGGTCGTGTGTGCTGTGCCGCAGTGTGCGCAGTTCTGTTGTACGGTTGCGAGACGTGGAGTATGCATGTGGGAGATGTTCGTCGGTTGGAGGTTTTCGACCGCCGATGTTTACGTATTATGGCTAGGATTGGATGGAGTGACCGTGGTGATTAGGTGTAGCGTTAAGAGCTAAAAAGTAACTAGGCTGCCAATTCTGAGAAATACTCTGTTCAGCTTCTGAACTACAGTAGACTTACGTTGGCTCTGGGCCAGTAGTGTTGTTTCATATGGCGAACACTCGTCTGCATTACCGTGTCCTATTTTGCGTTCCCCCTCGAAGTGGAGTAAGGCTCCATCGTGAGAAATCCAACAGATTGCTTGGCAAGGTGAAATAAGGTAATGCACAGCAAAATTTAGTTGCGGTGGTGTCGCAACCTAGTTCGTCTTCGTTGTTGAGCACGGCTGGACGCACTAAACGATATGGCAGTGTATATACTCTTATGATGAATCGTTTCTGATCATGTTATTATAGTCGAGATCATAATGATTGAAACACGCGCTCGCTTGTGCCGGTTTATCTTCACGCTTCCCACGATGTTGCGATGCACTCGCAGCATCATTCTCTTTTCCCGCCTTTGCTTCTGAGATGGCAGGTCTGGTTTTCTCTCCTCTCCGTTTTCTCCTTTTACAATAGTCTTCATGTGTTTTTGCTTATCAGAAACGTTCGCAACTCTCGCGTTCTAAGAGCAGGCGGTCATGATGCTTTTCCTTGCTTGTTTTTTACGCTTGACGGGCTTGATTGAGTTATATTATTGATCATGGTGATAAACACAAGTACCCTTCCAAAGTTTAAATTATGGGAGTGAAGTCATTTAAGCAATTGTCTGAATTTAATATTGTGTATACGATTAATTTAAGGTTTCTTCTTGGATGGCAGTGCTTTTACTGCATCAACGCATCAGCACTCAGATATTATTCCCTTGGTAATTGTCAATCCCTTAACTAGACACTGTATCCACAACGGAGAAACCTTTTTCTTATCGTGCTTCATTCATAACCTAAGCTGCACCCGCTCAACGCCGTAAAAAGCCGCGGAGTTTGAGTTGGTTGAAGTTTCCGCGGGTCATGTTACTTTCATTTGGCCGTGACCCTGTTGGCCGTCGTTGGTATTCGTACAAATTCACGCTGCACTGTTGTTTCACCTAAACTTAAAGCAAAATATTAAAAGTGGAAATCAATCATTGGTCCAGTGAGTGGAGTTTATTTTTTCCTCTATTGGCCGCGGCCCCCTTCCTGAAAAAAGGTGAAAATTATCACTTTAATAATAAAAAAATTAAAGAGGAAAAAGACGAAAGACTTTTGTTGGTGGTGGGATAAGGTGAACAGTTTTCGGGAAGATGACGGCAGTCATTGACAGGGTTGCCAGATGGGAAGTATAGTGTCAATTGAGAGACCCTATATCGATTAAAATTCATACTGTGAGACCAGATGTTTAAATACGGTGACACCGTTCGGTGCAGACTACCTGAATTCAGAACGACCGCTTCAGCAATAATTCATCTGGCAGAACAAATGCACAATATCCGAAATATATGTGGATTTGGCTAATGATATTACATTAATTAACTGAACAATTCTGCATATCGAACGTATTTTCAATTGTTCATTGAGCGTTGAACATCTCACGCAATTTGCACTTTCGTACGCAGTCGGTTGGATAACACACAAACAACATTGAGTAGAGAGCTAATTTTGCTATCTCAGGAGCGTTGGTGTTTCGGTGTGATGGAAATCTGCAAATGCTCATTAATGAGAAACTCGGAGTTCTCGAAGAAACTGCTAATATGCAAGTAATTCAAGAGGAACCCAAAATGAAATTGAAGGCATCATGTGCATGTTCCTTTTGTTTGTGCATAGTAATGATGTTGGATGTACGCGCCTGAACGGTAGAAATTGAATTTTGATCTGCCGATAGCATGACCGACAGTACAAACCAGTGCAGCAAGGAACAGTGAGATCCTGGAGACGTACCCTAAATGGATTTGACGACTGAGGCCGCTGGAAGGCAGTCTTTAGAGAATGAGCTTGTTCGTTGTTGCTTGTTGCTAACCAGCAATATGTTCTCTGGGACACATTGTTCTATGCCGTAAGAAAGAAATCAGCTGGTAAATTCATCATATTTGGTATTCTTCAGATGTCGTTTGATTATCTAACTGGGGAGCAAACCCATTTATTAACCAGTTCATTTCTAACTGAAAGTTTTACCGTTTCCAGTTTACTGCTGTATAGTATCTCTCAATCCAGTCTGCTCGGTTAAGGGTCAACCTATTTTGGATTACACAGCGCGTTTCGCATGCGACTGGCGGTGATCGACTAACCCAGAGCTTTGCATCCAACTTCCTCCGATCTCCCTGCTCGTAGTCGACACATCGTTTTCGCCCTGTTCATCGACATGTCTGACTTTTATTGGGGCCTTGTGCGAACGTTATTCTAAGTTCCAGCGCGGCAGTTCCCGGCTTCGTGATTTCACTTGTGCTGGACCCCAGAGGTTATGGGCTATCGAAAATATTTTTCATCATAAGAATGCAGTCGTCAAGTGTAGTTAAGAAAGGTAAATGCATCCGAATGGGAGGATATTTAGCTTTCAGTTGGCCGGAATGCACATTTTTGACTTGAATAAAAACTGAATACTTGATAAGACGATATTTGTAAACATTTTTAGTTCACTCCTTTGTAAATTTGAAATTTTACAGTTTTGGGGTTCATCAGGAACCAATCCAGATACGGAACGGTAGAGCACTTCTATGTAAGGATACGTGCATGACATGTGCATGTGTTAGTAGTAGGAGATTATGCACTCAGTAAATTGAAAAACGGCACAGTTTGACGACTAATCTCGTTTTCAATTATTCGTAATCATGCCAATAAATAACATGATATATGATTTACTACAAATAGGAGAGGGATAATAGACTGTACACGTTCGATAAGGCCCATCCGAATGTCCAGTTCACCCTGGAAAAGGAAGAACACGACAGAATAGAACACTTCGATGTTTGCCTGGTGGATGGCTCAGTACGGTTGTGGGCAAACAGGAAAGCTGCTTGGAAGGGCCAGTGAATTAATTTCAGCAGTTTCGTGCAGCTTAAAGTAAAACTTAACCTAATACGTTGCCTAGTCAATGGAACACGTAAAATCTTTACTGAAGGTACCATAGAAGAAACTTTTTTCATGCCAAACGTGTTTCCGCGGAACGGCTATGCCGAACGTTGCATTGACGACACTATGGACAATCTGAAGAAAGGCGTTAAAAGCAACTGTAGAAAAGGAACCCTGTACATTAGTTTGCCTTTTAAGGATGACACTGTGGCAAACGTTATCTGTGAAAAAGTATCCGAAACTTTTGATAAAACGTTCCACGCAGCAAATGTCTTTCGTGCAGTCACGCCCGAATCTCTTAGAGACCCAGGCCACGGGTGTGAATTGCATCCCCTAGCCCATAATTTCTACTTCCACCGGCTTCACAAACATATCCGCAAGCATACACACACACACACACACAAACACGCGCACAACAGTGGATATATTTTGATCACCACGACTGTAACCTATGATGCTCCTTCCATTTATAGTAAATCTTATTCAGTGTTATTTATTGGCATGATACGAATAACTGAAACGAGCTTGCTTGTCACAACCTGCTGTTTTTCAGCGTGTTCTGTGGGGTTATTCGGAAATTCACGAAATTATTCACCAAGTGACTTTAAATTCACCTCATCATTAAAGAACCTTGGAAACACTGTGCACCTGTAAAGAATCGCCAGCTGTGAATATCTACGTCCCCCGCACTGAGACGCGAACCCGAGAAGAACGATTTTGAGTTGCACGTCTCAGCCATTAAGCCACGAGGCACTCAAATGTTTCGTGAACAGGATGTCACCTAACATCCATCATTGATTTGCATTGATCTGAGATGATTATGCAGATTGTTGATGATTTTTATCAAGGAGGAGACAGTTGTATATCACTTCCGTAGTTCCCGATTGGTCATTTCAGAGTGAAAACTCACACTACTCAAGTGTCTACTTAAATACATGAATAGGATTTCTAATACCCTTTGTGCTGCCTGTAGGGCAGTCTCGGATTTGTCATCGGTTGATCCCTTCCGACTTTCTGATTTGTGAAAGTTAGAAATATCATTCGCTATCAAAGTTGGTGCTACCACTACTACTACTAATCAGAAAAAGACCTTTTAACCTACTTTTTATTGTTCCTCCCCCCTTCAGCTGACTTATGTGCAGTTTTATTTCAATAAAATCGTACTGGTTTACTAGCCGGTTTCCTACATATGTAATTGTAAAACAGAGTTCTCCGTTTGACTGTGTGCGCGAGAGTGAGGCACGTGATGAAACCATTGCTGAGTTCTCTCTGGCTGCAGTTAAAACGAACAACATGGTTCTACAATATTAGTAAATGCTGTTATGATAACGCCGGTCTGCCGTGTGTGGTACCTCAATCTCCATTCCCCGTGATTACTTTTCGCGAGCGCATATGATTTACTTGTCTGGAAACGTCAGTGCTAAATATGTATTTAGGGCAAATCAGTCAGAAAATACCGGCACAACCACCTTGTTGCAGTGTTATATCAATCGCCGATCAATGTTCCACATTCGAAAACCTGAGTCTGCTGGTCTAGCCGATTTGTTCCAACTCCGCCACGTGTCTTTGTCAGCATCGAATTGATTTGTGTCATAGCGTTTGCTGGATAAATCCGAGTTTGCGGATATGTTCAAGACTGGCTTTGTCGGAAAACCAGGCTGTTCTTTTCGGTAAATATCTGTGGAAACGGGTTGTCGAAATGAATAAATGATTCAGAACTATATGCTGTCTTTCCTGTGTGGCAAAGAAATCTATCTTAATTACTTTTCCGTATTGCCAGCGTTTCGTAGACGGGAGTTTGGGAGAACGATGATCAGATTATGCCAATTCCTTTTGGCATCTCAAAGAACTTACACCAACATCGCATATTAAAAACGCTTAGAATGGGAAACATTGCACGATAAATGGAGACTCTTAAACTGCACCGCTGCCCTTCCAAAACTTCACTTATCTGAAGCTTACGGGAAGTCGGACCTGGACAAAGTCTTTGCTCAGTGTGAGAGTTTTGTGAATAGCTGCATAGAAGAAAATCAATGAATTCAGTTAATCAAACTGTTTATTCTTTTAGAATCACGAAGAAACACCAGATATGTTGCATGACAGACAACACATTGAGCGCTGTCGTAGAGTGAAGATGATCTCTTCCAGCGACATTTTTCAGCTAAAGCTCAACTTGTGATTATCGCGGAAAGTGAGATCGAGGAAGCAAAAAATGGCATCGACCCCTCAGTCATGACGCGAAATTCGACAATGGAAATATGTATGTGTTTTGCACTTTGAGAGTTTCGACGATCAATTTTTTGGACGTTACTAAGAGCATCTGTTTACTGAAACCGGAATTGCTTTACGGAGAGCACCGTGAACTGTTGCATATTGATCCGGTTCTGGTGTAAAAAATAACGAAGAAGAAGGGAAAACATTATTACACCGCGTTTTGAATCGACTGGTCATTCCTGATCAGACCGTTCATGAGGGAGAGAATATCTCTTACCAAAAGGTCGATAAATTGCACTGCCTAACCTCGCGCGCTGCAATTAACAACCAGAGAATCACAGCATGGTGTGTTAAAGACGAGGTACTTCATATATATATATATATATATATATATATATATATATATATATATATATATATATATATATATATATATATATATGAAGTACCTCGTCTTTAACACACCATGCTGTGATTCTCTGGTT
>LUCM01009854.1:43939-66351 GCA_008360955.1 Fasciolopsis buskii | reverse complement strand
GACACGGGTGCCACACACGTCCCTCAGTACGGTAAAACCTAGTGGCTTTAGGACACGCACATTTTGCTGTAATCCCTAGAACCGTGTTTAGATTACAGATATTTTGTTACCGGTCCAGATAACAATTCCAGCGCGTGTGCGGTCACCTCGACTAGCGATGAGACGTTTGCGATCTGAACATCCAGGTCAGTGATTAGAATCCGATGAAAACCAGCAACCTGAGTCATGAACAAAAGTTTCTAAATCTACTAAAACCCGTGTGTCTGTCAGTCCATCGCATAACCAGCAAACTGGTTGAATCATTTGTATTTCATTATAGACTTCCTGTATGAGTACTTGGAAGTACTAAATCCCTCAAGCCTGACGAGCAGTCCGGCACTTCTGACCCTTGAATCTGAAGAGAGAATGAACGTTACAAGTTCCTAATAAGACGGATTAAATAATGGGACAGGAACCAGGGAACTACCATCTAACAAACAATAGTTGATACGGTAAACTTTAGAAATTCTGACGTTAGAATTCGATAAATGCTGGAACTCTTTGGCACCCGTTTACTTAAGCTCTGTCGCCTGACTAATGCGACCCTTACAGTAAAGATCATCCTTATACTAAAGTTAATTTTTTCAACTTACAAAGCTTTGAAACAGGGGTCTTAGCAGAAGCAACAGCGACGTAAGGTAGTAAGTTTTGAGTTTTGAGCATTCACGTTCAGACTTCGACGCTTATTTCACGTATATCGTAATGAAGGTAGGTTTTTACCAAGCTGTTGTTTCGAAATGGTTAGGGCACGGTGGGGTGCAAAACTCGCAGCCCTGAGAACTGTGATTAATGGAATCGAATCGCACATCATCGATGTCTCATTATTCGTGGATCGTCGCAGATCACGAATGCAGTTATTGTGTTTCTCATTTTCCGCCTAACAGTGTCCAGTAATAATTTGTGCAATGTCAACTTTCCCCTAACTTTTTGAACAGACAGTGTGATATGCGCATATCACTGCATCTCTAGCGAAATCGTCTACAACGCGAGTTTGTTTACACCGAACAAGTGGTCTTCGTTTTGTGAATCATCCTAGAACACTAGGACTCACATAGCCAATTTTGCGGCTGAATCTGGCCGTTATAGATGTGCCAACAATTTAACGTTTTTGAAGAAATATATAGACTGCATTTCACGTAGTTACAATGGTCGTGCGGGAAACATCAGAACATCTTAGCAGCATTACTGATCTGCCAAAGTTGTACTGTTATAAAGTGTGCATATACCATCGTTGGAGAGAAAGGGCTACCGGAGATTTATTTGCCTACCAGATGGATATTAGCTCCAAATAATTGTTGAGCAAAGTTGTTTTCTAAATCAATGTACAGAGAAGAAAGGAGTCATTTGAGCGCGAACTCTGTTTAAGATTTTTTTCTTAATATTTTATCCTATTTAGGTGGCTTGTGTGGTGCAAGAGTCGACGTAATTGAGTAGTACTTGGCATAAAATCCTCTACCTTTTAAATTGAATAGTATGATATTTTGTGAGCATATTGTACGGAAGAATCCGGCTACAAAACTGGAGAAAGCAATGGCAAAACCAATCGGAAACAAATGCGGATAGAACTAACAACACCCATGTCAAATCTTTCCGCAAATGATAGGAGCCGCCTTATTACCAAACAAGCGCTGACTGACCAGACTTCAGGTAGATAGTACGATTCTTCCAGCGGAGAGCGGAAGTTCCAGTCGTCAGTTGGATCAGTCGGACACTCCGAAGTACAAACGCGTGAATATTTACCACCAATACTCAGCTAGTCAAAATACAGATTTTACATGAGATTGAAAAAAATCAGATTCATGGCCACGTAAAAAATGGGCAAACAGAGATTTTCTGCCGTGAAGTAAACGTGCAAATCACCGATTGAGTTCTTGTTACAATCCGACACTTCAGGTAATGAAGGTGGATGAAAATATTCCTATAATTTCCTCTCAAGTAGACTCCTGCTCGTGCTCCCCTCTCATAAGTCCTTCAGGTTTCGATGTCATGTCACTGCAGGAAACATATTAATTTTAATGTCCATCGACATTTCCTCTCATGGATCCTATACCATCTCACTTGAATAATGAAAACGAGAAGGTATTGATTCCGTTGCTAGATTCCCACTGTTCCCCTGCCAGCAAAACGCGTACCTCTTCACTGCACAATCGAAACGCCATTCCCACTGATGCTTTTCTAGTGAGTGACGGAAATACTCTTCTTCCATCAGAATTCGCATCCGGTGGTATGAAAAGCCAGGGGTGATGTCAGTTGCATATTTTAAGATGATAACAAGTACTGTGGCTGAAGAGTTTGATCAGACTGGCGAGCATCAAATAAGCGCAGAAGAACTATTGCGTTACTTTTCCGCGTTCTTTGGCTTTATGGCCGTGTACTGTAGATCCAACGATAAATCTCACTCTTTGCTCATGAAAAGGTACCCTACAAGATGTAAAATAGCATTAGGTTTAAGCAAGACTGAAACAACCGGAACCTAAAGTTATGAGCCTTCCGATAGTAGTGTACTTTTATTGCAACCTTGGTACATGAGAGCGGTGAAAATGGGTTGCCTTGTAGTCAGTAGGGTCTTTCACATCATTGGCAATAGGGTATTTGGCTACCGTGTCTTTTAAACATGAGATGGCATAACATTGAAGTCCACATAGGTAAGACATGGTAATTAACTCAGGACATAGTAGTTGTCATCTAATACAGTAGGGAGACGAATTCAACATGAGACAAAGCGCTGTCTCATTGCCCGTGAGTCGTTCTCCGGTGCTTTCTAATGAGGTCAGTCAAAGGCACCAACATCCGTGAGGTTTTGTTCCTTATTGGTCTCCCAAAGGATGTGTTGTCTTGGATTAATGCGACTGTTAACTAATGTGATTAGTCTTCTTAAAAGCACACAGCTACAATTTGTTGAATATGAAGAAGATAACGGGTGTCGGCTGTGCCACTACTAAAGAGGATTGGTGCTTCACTACCACTTGTCGATCGCTAATTATTTCCAAATTGTTGCAAGTTAGACTTTACTTTGTTCTAGCCGTGAAAAAGTGCCTCCGTTTTCCGGACGCATATCTAAGAATATTTGCGAAATAAAACGGAGTTTCGATTTTTAACTGCAACACAGCCTAGGAAGAAAACTACAGAATAGTGTACAAGATAAGGGGGATGGTTGTTACTTTCATTGTATAAAAAATTCCACGCGGTCTAATTTTAATCGAATGCTACGTATGCTCTCTGCACTAACCAGGGAGTGATAAAAGCTGAATAGTATGCCGAATAAGGCCTAAAAATATGAACTGACAGGACCGGTTAGCAGTTAATTCGTAGCAGGCGTTTCACTTGGTTGATCAAACTGAAATAGATCTAGAGAACAGCAAGCCATCAAAAAACTAACGCTTTCATCTAATCAGTAGTCAGAAGGTGAATAAAACATTGGAATCTTTTTTAGTAGATGACAATGTGCTGCAATGTACCATTTCCGATTCTCATTTTAAATTAGCTGAAGCAGCCCAAGAAGTCTAAATCTTCGAAGTGTACCAAAAGGTCAGACACCACGGGGAGTGCTGTTGCTAAACAGAGGACAAAAGTGACATTAGACTAAAGGAGTAACAACAAAAAATTCAGGAAATTGTGATCAGAAATGTTAAGAACAAGATCAGACATTCTTATATCAGAACCGAATGTGATTTTAAAGATTATAAAGTATGAAACTTCACGGGCGAAACTTCTGTAATGGGTCGAAGTTTCGGTTAACTTGGGAAATCTTGCACTATACAGATTTACTAATGACTGCAAATCTGCGCATTACCAACATACCCAACTACTTGGGTTTCCTTATTTTGAAACTTCAACTAAGGACAAAAGTTTTTCGCAGTTGAATAGACAAGGAACGCCTTAACATGACCAACATGTTTTACAATATTACCTACGTAGCTCGCCATGTTTTGACCGATTGTACGTCAAACGTAACAAATATATCATGGGGTGTTAAAACGTTTCCAGCTAGTCTGATTCAAAATCCTGAAGAAAGAGGCGATTGTTTGTTTTGCAAATTCTGGATTGAATTCCTAGGGGGATAAGCGAAATTGAAATATAGCGAACCTGAAAATTAATGTCGATCGCAGCTCAGGTTGTTGGTTTTCTTATTGCTTTGATTCATGTGTTTGCTTTTTTATTTGATGCAAGAGTAATTGCGTAGCTTTGAATCCAATTAACCAAGAACAAACGACTATAACACAAACCTGAATTCCAGACTTCAGTTTTATGCACGAGTAAGCCTTTGTAGTATAGGAAAAACTTATTTCACCCAGTTTATCGTTCGCATCAGTTTTATATTCAAGCAGACACATAAGCACCTATATGTTTTTATGTTTCATTTTCACACGAAAAATCAGGAAAGTAGTACATCGGGAAAAACTTACTTCTCATTTCTGTTCCAAATTTTCTAGAATCGACCAGAACTTCCGTTTTTGTCGTTCAGATGCAACGTCTACGGAACACCCCTCGATGTGATGGTCACCATTTTCTGCATTGGTAGATTTTGCTAATTTTCTCCGGACTTGTGATAAACAGCTTGCTTCTGACGAATGAGCCTGACCATCTTCCACAATTGTGAGACCATCCCGTGGTTGATATCCAATCGCCGAGTTACACCTTATTTCGTGACATTCCTGATTCAATGACAAATAACAGCTTCCAACTAGACAGTCAAATTTAGGATTGCGGTTTTCCGTTAACTTTTCCGGATCATAAATTTGTTGTTGAATGACTGAATTATCACAGCCTTGACTAAGCCGCGTAAAATCCCCGGTCAATAACTCATAAGGTGCAGTTTGATCGACATCCTTTGGTGACGTGAACTGCGAAACTATTTGATTGGACAAAACTTGGTTTGGCCGCTCTACTGGAACCGATTTCGAAAGATCATCTGTAGCTCGTGTTGTCCTTACTGGATTATCCCGGAAACAGTCACGGAGTAGGATGTCACCATCCGTTTCGGACTTATCTCTGCGGTAACGTGATTCTCTGGAGCTTGTCATTTGATTTCGCAATCGTGGACACCAAATAATTCGATTTTCTTTCTTCAATCGTCTTCTGGCATTAGCAAACCAGGTAGAAATTTGTGTTAGATTCATTCGAGTCACCAAGGCCAACATAATTTTTTCTCCTTTTGTAGGATATGGATTCAATTGGTGCTCGTGTAGCCATGCCCGTAAATAGGTTGTACTTTCTCGTCCAGCAATCTTTTTTGACAAACCCGGCTCACAATCGGTACAATGACTAACGTTTGAAATGAAATGGAAGGCTAATGATAAATTGGTAAACAGTTTCGGTGTGCACGTAATGTCTGTCCGAAAAATAGGTTAACTACAAAAGCATTACCCATAATTTTGGCATCATTTACCCAACCGGTCCAACCACATCCAGGACTTTTATCTTCTAGGTGCAAGTCCATTGGGGTTGCACATATGATCCCGGTGATAACATGGAATAAACTATGGGTATCGTTCATTTCCAGTCGACAAAGCGAAGTTGCACCCGATTCTAAAATGTTACCAACCCGGGGCAGGGTTCTAATCCCCACTTGGAAATTCATACATTTTGACTTGAATTGTTCAAACACCGTTTTGTGCTAATGATTAGAACTGCTGCGCCTCCTACAGGAATTAACGTACGGTTGAAAAAAGGTTGAACACAGGAAAAAGAAGGCAACACGACGGAACTGTGATCTGATAAGACGACTGTAACTTAGGCTCGGAAGCCAACAAGATGCCAATAGAAGTTTGCATCCAAACTAGTGTTATTGTCGTATCGCAGATGCCAAGATTCTTTAAATTGCAAACTTTTGGTCCAAATATATCTGTGATATTGTGATCCGTTCGTCATTATAGACTGTTCTCGCAATGTCGCATATACTCTGTTCTATGGAAAGAACTAAGGTTAGTTGAAGATTCTTTTCAGTTCAGTTTTGTTTACCTTCTTGTCCTAAGGGGTGTCATCACCAGGCATCAAACGTTTCGTCCTCGTGAAAGCCTGCCTCATGTCAATCACCAAGTTGGCCTCAGTTCTAGTATATCAGTGAACGTTTCACTTTATTTACGTGACAAATCTGGGCTTCTCTAAAACTGAGACGAGCTTCCTCATTAATTGGTATCAACAACGTAATCAGGTGTTCATGCCAATTGCATCTCATTCAAAGATTGGGTGAAGCTGCTCGGGTGTTACTAGGTTAGCACTTACCCCACTGATTTCGAGTCTTCTGCAGGCAATTTACAGCCAGTCAGTCGCTTAGTCTGAAAAACAAGAAATTATGTATGACAAACTGATACGACCGTGATGATGACATACAAACTCTGCAAGTTGTGACCATAGCAACAATTGTTGTGTTATCCCCAATTCCCTTATGTTGCTGGTCTTTCATTTCAAACAAAGTGTGACTGGAGTTTACAGAAATACGAAAACCGGAAACTGGATGCAAATAAATGAAAAATCTTGTCATTGGTGATCAGCTGGATAGATTGATCATTAAACGATTTTTCAGGGAGAATTTTTGGGAATATTGAACAACATGTGGAGGACAGAATCCCGGTAAATATTCGTTATTTTTACCCGTGGTCTTTGTCGAACAAGAATAAATAGTCACAAGACAGTGACAATCAAAATTACTGTAAAGATGCAGGGAAGGACTACCGAACGGCTTTCACCAGTCTGTTAATGAGGACCAGTCAATGAGAGAGTACTTCAGACTAAACTGACAAAGTTTTATCGACAATCGCAGACATCGCAAGAAGGCTCTAATGACATCACACTGGACTTTAGTGGGCGGATCTACAATCCGGATGACCACTGCGAAAAATCTGAATAGTCTGATGAGAGTAATACCTTAAGAATCAATCGCGTAATCGGACTTATATTATCAAAATAGAGGAAGTGAATGTATCTAGATCAAAGATCATATGAACTCGAGTGTTAGCAGAAAAGAGGACGAATTATCTTGGGTTTCCTTGACTTTCTAATGTCAAATGGCTAGTTTTGTCCATGACTGGTTGTCTCACTGATAGTTCACTACAATTCTCGATGCACCTCACAGTGACAAGATTCACCAGTCAATATGATAACACATCGAATGATCGCATTAATAAACTTAGAAATAATCCCGTCTGGACTGTTCAGTAATGGATGAAGATACGGAGCCCTCGAATGTCTCTGAGCTACGGTTTGAGCAAATAAAAGGTAATATTGTCAGCGAGTATTCTTGGAGGTGGGTCATTCCAAGCTCTGGAGTCGGGATCCATAACATGATGAACGAGAATGAAGCACGGAATACATAGTTGGTTTAGAAATGTCTTCAAAATCTTTCACCATAAGACTAACAAATTAGAGGTAGTCAATAAAATTAATGGTTTCTGACGGCAGATAGCACACAGTTTGCAATTAGGATATCCGAAACCCAAAAGCCACTATGCATACGAAATATCTTAACTTTTGCAGACATGGTTTAACATGGACACTTAATACTTGATCACGTGTTAAAAATAAACGCGGACAGTTCGTCGAATAACGGTAGTTCCAGGAATCGCTCATGTACATTTTAAATTTTGAAATTGGAAATAACAAATCAGTATATTTCATTGTGGTAACTGTAAGATTGACGTCGCATTTGCCCCGAGTTCTAAAACGATTATTTTCAGTTTCATAAGCTATCCCTACAAACGTAGATGAAAAAAAATTATTAGAAAACGATCAACTAATATATATTATAAGCACTCTGGTCTTCATCTCGCGACTGGCAGCTTACTACGGATGTACCTGAAATAAGGCTAAGTGTCGACTGTCTCAAGGAATCAGCCGACAAAGAAAGTTGCAGACGGTCACTAATAAAGTGGCGTCACCTGAAGTGGACTTTGGTTATTATTCCTCAGCCGCGTGTGGCAGTACAAATCAATACCGGATAGGTGTTTTATCACCCAATGATATTCAGTAAACTGTCAAGAGTCTCTGTGACTGCGTAATGGATAAGACTATCGACTCGGTACAGTTTGCCTCCGAGTTTGCGCCCGATTTCAGACAAAGAAGGATTTGTGCTCCTAATAGTTCTGCGTAAAGGTCAAACAACTGTTCAATGAGCATTTTCGTGGATTTCCGGTGTCGTATTGAGACCCAATATTCAATGATAATTAATGTCATATAAAATCATTTTAACTATATTTGCTACATTGTTTTACGTCTTAAATGAAATTCCAAACGCTATGGGTTCATTGGGTGAACCATGTTGCACAGCTTGACGTTTAGAAAGGCACTTATTGTTTTGCCTGGATAGTGGGAATTTCACTTCCACATTCATTGTGTCGCTTTGATAGATGGTTCAGTTTAACGTTCCGCACCTACGGATACTAGATGGATCATAGTAAAAGTTGCAAGTGCAATGGGCTTCAGTCGACGCAATTGCTTTGGCAAAATCGAGATTCAGTAAAACGGAGCATTTGCAAACTCGTTCCTGTCCGATTATTCATGGTTTTTTATGCCTAAACTGTTTCACCTGGTGGTATCAAAAAGGCAAATAATGAAATTGGAAAAATACCTTCAAAGCTATCGGTGTAATAGTAACTGGACACACTCTTCTCTGGACCAAACCGTATAATCAGAGTGAAGTACAAAGAGTGCTTGTACGGAGCCAGGAAAAGTTTGGTTGGAAGACGTTGCTTACCTCAAATCCGACATCGTGTACGACGTGAATTTTGTCTCTAGTTTGTCTATAACACTTTGACCAATTCAAACCGGCAGTGATTGGACAACAAGTTTGGCTGTCGGGAAACGTAGTTTGTTGATCGTTTGTTTCCAACGCCTTAATCGCTGGCCTTGTGGTAGTTTCTTTGCAGTCCTCATTGGGACCAAACTGGTCAACGTCCCCCGACTTTGATGATACGATCGAATCCTCCGGGTCCCTGGAAGCCTCGCTTGCTATTTCGCTCGCGAACTTCCCGAATTGGACTGAACCGTCCGACCATGGTGCACACAACAATGCCGGGTGCGGTAATGGGAGCAACGAGTTTGACCAGTTGTACACGGAATATGCCAGAAGGTTTCTCTGGGTTGGGCGCATCCTATCCATTCCTTTCCCTTGGATCATGAATAAACCTTCTCCTGTCCAGTTTTTTCAGAATTTTGCTTTGCCGAGAAGGCTTTAAGCCTAGAATAATGCAAAAACCATTGATATTATGTAATTACTCACGAATCCAGTAAAATTTCAAGGGATTTTACTATAGGTGGGCGTCCGAAAAATGTCAAACATGAACGAAGAGTTTACATAACCAGCAACATAGCTCACTAGTTTCGTGAAAACTTGCCACGTCTCCCTCCAGTAACTGCTAGGATTCCACTTAATTATTGCTATAAACCAATAGAATGCCAAAGAAATAGAAGCTATCATTGTGTATTCTCTTTCTGAGTATAGAAGGAAATTGTTTTTGGTTTTACTGTCTCACTGATCCGATTACTGCAAACATATTTATTGTCTTGGTCTTTTTTTATCACATCAGATAACTTATTGGAGCTGGTTGCCAAAACCAGGAATGATGTGACCCATGAGCAGAAAATTGAAAGGTTGAAATTTAATGTTCATTAAATCATTAATGATTTGCTTGTAATTTCGGATGATAATGCAAACTGCTTCCACTAAAATAGTCATTCAATTCCATTAAAAAGTATAGGCACTATTCACTTTTTTCATGATCACTAAAAACTCGATCGGTTCGGTTGGTAATTTATGATACAAACAATTTTAATCGTGACATTCTAATCTAGTACAATGCTTTGACTTGCTAATTAAAAAAACAGTGACATCTAGTTCATTGCGATTTAGTGTGTCTATCGTTTTTCACGCCAAATGAAATTGACGTCGACCCGACGCAACTGAGAGATTGTGCCTGTTAAAAGCTTGATAAAAGGTCGCTTTGATTTAGGTACCCCATATGATTTACGAGTAAAGAAGTGCTTTGTTGATACTTAACCGTTTACGTGGACAGTACACACGCGGAAGATTATTCGCCATCTCATCTTAAACACATTTGACTATTCTTTTTAATTATTTGTAACTTGCCCAGTTTGTATTTAACCAGTGAAGCCGTGGCGGCTAGACAGACATTATTAATCTTTTGCAGTGCATCATGATCTTCTATCATTTTAGGGGAGATTGACTGTGATTCAAAGAAATCCAATCTAGTGTTGTCAGTGGAAGTAAACTGCTAAACATCCATCGGGAAATTAAACCTAGTATTTGGTCAAATTATCAAAGTCACGGAGTCTCAGCCTGAAGCTCTTGAGTTGGAATTCTCCCACAGCCGGTCAAATTCTGCACTTGGAATGCCTCTGATTGTTAGGGCTCCGTTCGTGAAATCGATGCATACTGCATATTTTTTAATAAAAGAATGCAATCAAACTGCAGGCATATTTTTTCTAGAATTAAACTTAGATACAAGTGATATAATGGGTCAGAAATTCTCACACTTTTAGTTGGTCCCTAC
The DNA here is from genome assembly GCA_008360955.1 of Fasciolopsis buskii. Classification (NCBI taxonomy): domain Eukaryota; kingdom Metazoa; phylum Platyhelminthes; class Trematoda; order Plagiorchiida; family Fasciolidae; genus Fasciolopsis; species Fasciolopsis buskii. The sequence goes on along the minus strand of LUCM01009854.1, from coordinate 55,804 downwards.
TTACCAAATTGACGGCTGACAAGAATGTTTCATTTCTGTTTCAGCGAGCGAATATCCATCAAATCGATTATCTTTGATGTCATTTCATCATTAGGATAGTAATCAGTGAAATTCAGGTGCCTCAGAAAATTCCGGCCATGCTCTCTCTAATCCATGGCTTCATACTGTTCATTGTGGCAAGCCTTTCATCTGCGCGAGATGTGGCCACATTAACCATGCATAAATAGGTGATATGACAGTCAGAATTTGCGTATTCCGACCGCGTAGTTTCATTTAACCGTGTATCATAATTGGAACATTAACAGCTTGCCAAATGTTTCAACTAAGCTGTGTGAATGGTGGACAAACTTCTACATACGAGGTTTTGATGTAGAAAAAACATCGGATAGAACGGAGCTTTATATTTTTGTCAACGTCCCTTTTGAACAAGTTGTCAGCAGGACCGTGAATGGCCTTACTACAAAAGGTGACCGCAGATTTGTCAAGCACATTCTGTTTGATTTCAGATTCCAACCGAACACAGAAGGGCAACATTTCATGAGAGTAACGGGCAAGTTTCCTATTCTGTCAGCCAACAAATACACGCAGAAAATGGTATCATTCTCTAGTCCCTTTTAAGTCAGGCAGAGTTAAGTTTTTACCGTGTAACTGATCAGAATACGAGATGAACCAGTGTAAGGAGATGGTATTCTCTTTCTTATGGTCCCCTGAAATCAAGTATAGGGGTGCATGCGCGTGCGTCACTTGAACTTTGGTGTCTCTGTCAAGCACTGGGATGATGCTAGAACTGAGGACAGAAAAACAACCACCCAGAACATCATTTCTCGATAGCATTTTAGTAAACTTAAACAAGTAAATGTTGCATCCTCCTTTTAATCATTTTTCACTCAAGCTTCGTTTCTTTTCATTTTCGTGTAAAAGTAAGTAAGCGATCGAATGCAAAGTACTGAATACTTATTCAGATGAGGATGAATATTCTACTTAACTCTCCCGAATTCCAATCTATTTTCATACTCAAAATGTTGATAGGGAACTTCGGCGTTTTGAGAAGTTTGTGAATATCATGAGTGTTTACTTCACTTAATGGGTCATCATCGGTGTGAATAAACCAGCCTGTTGAAAACACGGATTTAAACAAAATTGCCAGCACTTATCATGCTAATTTGCATTAAGGATCCAATATTTTAGTGAGGAAAGTTCCATCGCAATTGTTGAATTCAGTTCCCGAAATTCACTTTCATCGTATCTACAAAAAGGGATCCAACGGCGAAAGGTATTTGACCGCCGCTAGATTCAAACTAACTTATTTGTACCCTGATGTGCTGCACTACTTTGAGACTCACACTCACTAACTGATTGCATACATTTTGATGCAAGTAAGACAATTAATATGAGTTAACTAGAACCTTTTATGAACAGTAAGAAGTTGTACGCAAGTCGAAATGAATTCCTATGCCGCTTTACCATTTAAAGCAATGTTGAGAAATCAAGTAAGTATTACACAGTCGTTTCATCCTCGTACGTGGACTGCCAAGAGGAAAGTCATGCATTGTTAGGAGCCGATCACTGTGACTCCGACCCGCACTAGTCTGTAGCGGATAGTTGCTACATCATGCGGCGAAGTCCAATAGATCATTAAGAGATATTCCACTTACCCTAACGACTAAGATCTGGGTTCGCCTCCCAAGTTCGGGTGTTGGAAGGTATATTTTGCCAATAATCCCGAACAACTCCTTACAATACAGCTGTTTTCATTGGCGAATTCAATCAATTTACTGCACAACGAATAATTCCAGACCTATAAACTTTTGGCCCTTTTTTCAAACGATTCGTCACTTAGTATTTACATCCAACTTGCCACTGGAAATCTTGGACAAGCTGTACACCAGTCTCATTGTTGTTGGCATTGCATACCAATCGAGTCCGAACTGGAACATATGAACGCAAGGCGACTGAGTTTGTGTCAACCGCCTAATATATTCTCAAGGGCTCGTTTGATTTCAACATTGCATGATATGGCGCCCATATATGTGACTTGGTTTTGTAGTCCATAGACCACTGGGCATGTGATAAAGATGAACTTCTCCGCATGAATCGGATGCATCGCGCTCAAACTTAGGAAAGTTTGTTATATCAAACGCTCATTGCTAAGCGGTTTGATTTGATTTTCCAATTGATTCGTCATAGGCCGACAGTAACAAACTTGCTAGCGAAGACTAGAAGCTGTGCAGTTCGTCCTCCCCCCTGATCCGTAATGCCCTGTGGATCACAGACTCCAGTGACGGATAAGGACGCTGCATCAGGCAGTGTCCATGTTCGATGAACCGTTTAGAATCAGTCCAGATAACGTAAGGTGTTTGAGTCATAATCGTTCGGGTTCCAGCTTCGACCTGATGGATGTGCATTTTTGATAAGTTTGCCGGTTTAGTAAACGCATTTGAGGAAGCGAAAATGCCTGCCGTCAAAAATGGATCTATTTTCGCTGACTACAACTCACCACGTTCACTGAGACGAGTCAGAAGCTGCCGACGGTAATTCAGACAGCAGCCAGTTAGATTCATTTTCAACTTGCGAACATGGAAATGCATTTTCAATAGTCTCAGCTCCGTGTTCTGGGTTCCTATGCGATCCATTAGTTAATAAATTCCTCATGCCACCATGCCATTGAGCGATGACCTCGGATTTGGTATTTCAGGCGAGCTGAGTCTGATTCTGGTGCCACTTACTGAAACGAGACTGGTGGGCCTCCGACATCGGTTCATAAATTGTCATTTCAATGCATCACTTGCCGGGGTCACTTAAAAAATGTGGCAAACGAAATCCATTATTATTCAAAAGACTTTATTCGTTCCCACAGTCAGACCGCTGTTTTTATGGGGGACTAATTAGCATTGCCCATTTCCATGTGTTCCCACACTTCTTGGGTATGATTCCGGTTGGAATAGATGTCTATTATAAGTCTGGTTTCCGCATTATACCTAGATGGATGTGCTGGTCAGTGATACGTTGTCAGAATGTTCGCTTTTAACTTAACATTTGCGATCATTGGGGTGAGAGATCACATCTACCCTGATGCTACTGAATATTGCGTTCACTTAGAATTAACTCGAGACTTAGGCGCAGGAAGTGCTTTTAATTTAACAGCCACATCAGTCACAATTTGCACTGAAGCTGCCGCGGGAAGTCTGTAAATTTGAACCTCAAGAAAATTTGGAAAGTGCCATAATCGGCGCACACACGTAATCTCTATTTAACCTGTCACTGAGGTCATTTTTAATAACGGGAGAGAAAAGCGAATGGGAAGAAAGAACATAGGTCACGCTTTTCGCCTAACCATAACTAATATGACCACTGTTCAAAATGGAAGCAACCAAAAGTATACGCGTACGTCTTACAATGCGTGGTTCAAAATGCCTATCCACCAATACGTGACTGTTGCTTGTCTGCTATTGCAAAGTCAAACAAACATCATCCCAATCCAAGACAATGTATAGGTTGATTATTGAAATGAAATACAATCTGCCACACGTGGTTTTGGGCAAAGTTACATAATCCCCTTGGTCCCATTCAGGTGGCATTACAACAGATGGTTTAGTCATGACCGAAAAAAAATTACTTTAGGATATAAACTAAAGTCTGCAAGTAGTAGAACGCTTAAAAGTATGCTATTGTTTTTAGGTTAAATCACTTGTCGATTAAATCCATGTAAGAACTGCGTTGTATTTTATTATCGACGGGTATGTGACTATTCAAAACCACGAATGCATTGCATTCGGGTTATTTCACTTGACCTTTGTGAAATCATCAGAACTAGGCTTCGACCTTGTTCCCGGTTGGTGGGTGAGACTTTCAGTTTGACTGTTACAACTTTAGCACCATAGCTGTTTGGCTCTCTAAAGCCGCCGCATCTAACTGGCTGTTGTAGCCGCATAGGCTGTCGCTCATGGAGGGCGTCGGCGATAGACACATTTTGTAACGGAATATAGATGGTAACCGGTGACCTAGGATTCTTATAACGACTGACAACAGAACTACTCGTTAGTCGCAGCATTTTGCTGTAACCACGTAATGATTGCCTCTGAGTGACTTATACATCGTTCCCTGAATTTGTAAACTAGCTTTATAAGGCGGCCCAAATTCAGTCCAGTCAATGCTGAAATCGTTGTGTTTGGAAACTAGTGGCACACATGGTGACCCGAATTCATGGTCGTAACGGTGGGGAACACGCAGTAAGACAAATTGTTTTATGGTGTAACCAAACATTGTGGATAATTCTTTTAAGTCGATTTTGTTCTGTTTTCTAAACTGGGTATTTCTGGGTACGTTGAGGATATCTTTCTTGTGACGTGCAAGAATCACGGGTGTAGCTAGTGGAAGACACATGCCCCGGGGAACTAACTAACAATCGCAACGTTAAAACTTGGAGGACCGGAGAGCCATATCAGATTTCATTCGGTCAAATGTGGAAATCACTCAGAAGACAGTGATCTTTTTTCTACCTAATGTGAAAGTAGAACCTCCGCCCTTCTTGGGGAGACACGATTAGATCGTTTGACCACCTCCGATCATTTTACATTGCCTCTTGAGTTGTACATGACATTCAGTCGGTTTCTTCCAACTAACCTCAGTTCCTTCAAGAATCACCAATGATCTTTTTCAGTTTATTCATGAATCAAATCGCTAGACCATTTGGCTGTATTCCCGGTTTCTGGGTTGAAGTGTGCGCATAAAGTCCGAGTATGTCGTTGCTTTTCAATCGATGGTGAACTCAGTCATCTGCATCCAAGGTTTCGTCATTTTGTGGACCTTTTAGAGCAATGTAAACTTTTGTTCAAAATTCCAAATGGTTTATATGGGTAGGTTTGTGACGTTCGTCTACGTCGAATTTCAATTCACAGACATTATAAACAGTGAAAAGAAGTGGCAAAAATACGTCATCATCGGAAATTTCGGTTTTAGAATTGCAATTAACAAAACTTCTCGGTTTGAACTGAAAGTAGGAGTGAACAGCCAAGAGCTCGTGGGAATTGACTATTGAACCGGATCGTGAAAATACTTTTAGATCTTGCTGCGACTACCACAGAAGAATCAGTTCGGTGTGCAGTAGGTCCAAACTGATCTCGAGTATTGTGCTCTTCCGATTATTTGGCTCTTGTGACAACTAGGCTAGCTTTCGACCCGGCTGAGGCTGCGCCGATCAACTATTTTCGATAGTATTGCTATTCAACTCATTACGCATCATCCTCGCAATCGTCATCTCTGTATTCCGTGATCTGAAAGCTGTGATTCTAGGGTACCGTCTGTCACTGACGGATTGACTAGATGAATACAGTTCTCTCCCGCTTTCACTTTATTCGAACAGTCCGAGTTGAGATTGTGTTTAAGGTGATCGTTTGCCATTGTTTACCGAGAGGACTGATGTGTGGTGTGGTTGCGCAACACCACACATTTTTTCACTTGATATTTGAGACTAGCACGGAAATCAGCCTATCGCCGTGTGAAGACAGGGGGCGTTGATATGGACTCATGCAATAAAGTAGATGAATTAGACTAAGCAGTTTATGTCGTGCCTCTTAGTGGAGATCAATCAGGTCGTGCTTCCTCTATTGCCTAAACGACAATGCAGGAATAATTAAGGTCATTTATTTTCATTTCAAGTGTAAAATGCTATTTCAGGCTCAAAGAAGAACCGCATTCTTGCAACTAAGGAGTCGGACGAAGTAAATAAGTTTCTATATATTTGTAGGCCTATTTATCCAGGCTAGACTTATGGCTATTGTGTATATTGAGAGACTTGCTTGATGCCTGTCAATCTAAGGTGTCTGTGGTTTCCGTGCGAAATCCGCTGGTTGGTCGAGGGTCAAGTTTTCCATCCAACAAAACGAAAGGAACCTCTTCTACCCCCTTCTCCGTTCCTATTTTGATGGATGAGGATCAAATGAAGGCTGCATTCTAAGTTTTCATCAATTTAATCATGTTAAGGTAATAGATTTTTCTAAATTTTATTGATACCAAGGTCGCGAATGAAATCAACCATAAAAAGGGTGCTCCCTCAATTTTCAGATTCTGGCGTCCTTCAAAAGCTTCTTTGCCGAATCCTCAGATTTACTACTGCTACTGGAATCAACGCAGCTGTCGCGATAATGTAAAAAGAACTGCAAAACACTGTGACTGAACTGGGTGTTTGAGAATGCCTAATTGCATAAACCAAGATAGCGGTGACATACTTATTCGATCAGTTATAAGTTAAAATGAAATATAAATTGTTTTGACCTCCTCGAAATTCTGTGACACGTGACATGCGTTAGACAGGTTGTTTTGTAACAAAAAAGACAAAATCAGCCTACCTTCTGTTACAACCCTTCTGTGGTCCGACGTACGCTTTTGTTTAGCGTGACTGTGGTAGAACACTGAACGAGTAAGCGATCACGTTTATCCATTTATAGGCAAATGGTACGAAATGTCAACCACCCCCTCCTCAACTCGGTATGGAATGCTCACACATCATGAAAGGGAAGAGCATGACCGTTACGTATTGGTCCACGATTCAGACAAGAACGGCATGGGGTTGGGAAAATTGGACGAAGGATGATAGGGGCTTATACTCGTCCACGTGGCTGCCTATCAAATGGCATGCCGAACCAATAAGAAGTCTGATTCATTCAACCGCGGCGGGTAGGAAAAATGAATGATCCGTTTGGTGTGCAATAACGGGTTCCGTTGTGGCAGGCTAACTGAGGGTAGTATTGTATACTCATGAGAACTTGTATGCCTTTGCAACTGATCGGTTCATGAAAGATCGGTTTGGACTAGGAACACATTTTAGAAGTGAATTTCAATAGTTTTCGAGAATATGCAATGAAGATTGGTTTAGAAATGCCCATCATGAGACTACTATGAAAAAAGGAGAGTAACTGCGTATCACCGACCAATGATTAGCTTGATGAGCAAAAGGAAAGATGATATGGCAACCAACCAGGCAATCATGAGTTTCCAAACCAAAATATAAATACCACAGTTCTCGATTGCATAATCAGTGTAAACCTATTTTAGAAGCCCTAGGCCGATTACCAGCAGTTATGCCTTACCGACCGCCGTTCCAAGTCCGCCGTCACGAACAGGCCCGAGATCATCCGGTCAACCTTACACTCGATAAACACCAGACTCGACTTCAGACCTCATTAGAGCTCATAATTGGCGCATATCCATCCTATCATCCGGGCTCTGAAGCCGAGCTTTCTAGGTGTAGGTCGTGAGAGTTACCTGTTTTGTTCAGGCTAATCAAAGTTAAGTTTGTTCATATGTTATTCTTAGTGTCTGCTAGCAGTCTGCGACAACTTTGAAGGGGGCAATGGTTCTTGCTCCGTTAACTCTATTTGCATGCTTCCCACCAAATCAGGTCCTGCCAACATAGAAGCAACAAATCCACGCAAGTAATTGTGTATTATGTATGAACACCAAATGTGAGGCAAACTGGTATGCGAGAGAGTTCACGTGGTCAGAGTTGACGAGATGGGCACTGCCTGCCGTTTGAGATAACGAGCAGCGTTGGCTTTTGCCGAGGCCGACAGCTGAAAGAACTTGACCCCGTAATTTTGATTTGCCCGAACGAAACCCGATGGACCATTTACAACTAACACGCCTTCTTCGGGTGTTTTACTGCACATATGCACTGCAAACAAACACTAATTTGAGTCTGTGACAACTCAAATATAAGAGTAACCGGATTCTGTCAGGTCTATTCTCGGTTTCTGAAGCCCGAAGGTCAGTCAGCACTGAAAGAACAATCTCGCACTACTCCCAAATAATTGAGAATTCTGCATGAAATCGCATCTCATTCGCGATTATTCCCCGGGATCGAAATCATCTTGCTAATTATCTATCCATAATGATTGCACATTTTTTGCCAGTTACAAGTTTATTGAATTTGTTTCCAAACTTCCGAATCCCGTTAACGGTGTTGCCTTTCAAGCCTGAACTCCGATAATAAAATAGAGAACATCTGATCCCATCCGACAAACTTATTTTCATTCATGCAACACTAGTTTTTCGTCAGGTTACGATCTACTGCCCGGCCTGTTCGTCTCCACTAGACAAATAAAAAAATTAACGGTTTGATTCAGTAGTGCAATTAGTCTGTAGTCTGCAAAATCCATTGGCAAACGGGGAGATCATGTCAAGTTTTGCTGATCATTGATGAACCGGTGCAAATCTTGCTCGTCGGGGTAATAGCTAAATCGTTCTATTCATAACTGCCGAACCGCAATTGCATCCCGATTCGGAAGCTGTAGATGTGTACGTCTGGTAGTTTCTAGAAAGTAAAAATAGCTGTGCAGTGCTTCCTATTATTTTTCAATACCAAACTGGATGTTGACACTAAATAGCGAATCATTGGAAAAATCAAATCAAATCTCCTGATGTTGAACATTGATTAATTCCCCGTTGTATTGTTGTCTCCCAGTTTTTATTCTTAGTGGTCGTGGAATTTTCAGCAGCGTGCGAGTCTGCCTATGAACAAGCTCTTAAAATTCATGAATTATTGCTTTTGTGTGATGTTTCGATGCGCCGTCTTTTTGGTTGCCCGATTCGAGAATCCAGATGTGGAGAAATCGGGAAGTTACGAGCTACCGGCACTTCCTTAACGTTTTCAATGTAACATTCGGCTTTGCTACGCAGCAAAATGAACTCCTCCAGAATACATTCGACCTGGGGTTTCCTCCAGCTACAAAAAAGCACGTCATCCACCTACATTTACCTCAGAATGATTCGACTTGTTGCTGCGTCCCCTGGTTCTCTTCCTAACCCAGCTAACAAAGGAGCGAGCCATGAGAACACCATCTCTCTCTTTCAGAATCGTCGGGCGTCAAAAATTACTCCCTGAGTGTTTATCAATTCCGCCGTTCTAACCAGTGCTTCGCCAGAATCGTATCACGCCAAACATCAGCCCACTAGCGAGTACGGGCATGTCAACATAGACCGAAAACAAACTGCTACGACGCGTATTGCCTTGTTTCAGTTTCTCTGAAGATTGCGGCATCAGACACACTGATAACTACGAATCAAATCTACTTACTGATCATGCCTCCCATAAATGGCAGTGAAAAAGCTGTTTTGCATAAAAGAGAATCACAGAATTCCTAACCTCAAAAATCGAAACCAGCTGTCTAAGAGTGACCGTGCAATCATGTTCTACTTTTTACAATGTATTTACGGCAAAATGCAAGAGACAGACGTGCAGCACATTCCGAACTCCAACTTTGTTCTGTTCTCACCATGAAGTGCAAACATTTTCTACAAAATAGCTATATTATGGACATTAAATTTCAATTTTTTCTGGTCATTCTTCTATCCGTTGGGACAAATCACCTGTTTTCACCTGACAACCGATGAAGCCAAAACTCGTGTTCGGAAATTGACAGCGGGACCAAGAGTTGACGTGCTGTGTTTATATCTTTCCAATAAGCTTTTTCAGGCACTCGGAAATAGGTACTTTCTCATTGATTTAAGTCAGTAGTACACAAAATTGTCCACATACCTACACAATTGAAAAATGAAAGAAAAAAACAGAACCCGGTTTTGGTATCATGTTAGTATTTCCAACTTGAAAACATTTTTATAAGCATGCGACCAACCCTTACTTTATGACTACCTACTTCGATGTCTGAGTTTTACGTTGCTAGTCCAAATTATCAGAAGTGCACGATTTACATGATGCTGTGGCTAAAGTTCTTCAAAACTCTGCAAGACTGATTTCACATCCTCCTGCCACCGTCAAGAAATATCATTTCAAATTAGAAAGCCTCGGCAAATCAGAGTGCGACAGAGTAGCATCCCCAAATTTTTACAACAGTTCTTTACTAACCCTCTGTTATTTTTCGGAGTTAGTGTCGAAAGACTTTGAAATTTTTCGCCTGAGACGGTCTCTCATAACAGTGAAATATTTTCCCAACAATTTCTGTGATCGAAATTCGTTTACACTTGAACGTTCCAGGCACAAGATACGTCCAAATCCTAGTCATTCGCTGTACCTAGATATATTATAGTACCGTTACATGGTTCCAAACATGCAGCTGATCATTCAGTATTTCCCATCCCACCCATCTTAGGATCTGTAGGGATTTCGCTGTCCCACATGTAACACGTATCGGGACTAACCGCGATGGCACTCGATCTAATTTTCCCCACAATCAGTAATGCTCCATCAAATTATTTGTCGAACGAGTTTAATTTTCCAGTTTCACTCTGGTGATGGTCATGACCATATACTGATCGGGAAACGGACAGTTGTGTACCCAAGGGTCTGCACAGTGCAACCAACTTTTGGACGGATTTTAGATTTCCAGCTGCCTGTGCAACAAGACAAACTCTTCATTATTACTCCATCGTGATTTTTACATAGCCTCCGAGATATTTCAAAACTGAAAAAACACAAGTTAGCGAATACACCCGTTTTTATTGATTCGTGCTGCTGCCATTGCATGAAAATATATTCGGAAGAACTTTTCTTAAAAGGGACTGAATTAGTCAGGCAAAAATATGGATGGGGAAAGGATTTGTGAAGTTACATGCAGCACTCGAATCCAGCTGAACTCCTGGTGTTGATTGTTCTGTGATCTAGGTTTTGCATTGGGACGGAGGGTGGGCCAGGGGAGTTGAAGAGAAACCACAAATTGATTTTGAGCACACAGTGGGGATTGTGAAAACGTCCGCTGCGCTCAAGACAACACACGTTCCAAATCTAGACTGTTGACTCTTGATCTCACATAGGTTCCGGAATGCCTGTGTTGCCTTCAAGGTGTGGTTAGTCTGTTCCAGGTGTGGAACGACTGTACTATTACATGACTTAGTTTTTCCATTGACCAACCATGCAGGGTGGTGCTCACGGATGTGTTCCAGTAAGTGCCTGCTCGTGCAGCTGATAAATATTATCCCAAAGAAACATGTGAATGAGGCTATAGAATCTTTGTCTTTCAACCGCAATGACAACGGGATGAAAGTTGAACAGGATTCAAAGCTTGGCTGGGTAGAATGTCTTGCTGATAGCGCTCGTCAGTCTTCTTCGTGCGACCTCTGCTAGCTTGTCACCTTTGAATATTGAAGATACGTATGGTGGAGTCTGTCCACCGCCGTCTTCCTGGGAACTTCCTTTCTGCCGCCAATACCTTGTCAATTAATCTGCTTGGGAAGCCATTTTCAGTAAATACTCTTCGAAGTGTCTGAAATACTGTCTTAAAACTATCCTCCGTGCACATTCTTTTGTACTTTCAATGAAACATCTAATTAGTTTCCTCCTAACGCTGAAAGGTACAAAACTGTGAAAGTGGATGTACTGTTCATTCAACGAGGCTATCTTGTGTACTGATCAACTAACTGAACCATCATTCTCAACGACGTAATAGTACCTCCGGAAATACAATTTCATTGTTTAATTCCATCTCTGTTATGAATTTCACATTTGCCTGTGCGTAGCTGAACTTATTCAGTAGTTGATTACAGAGCGCAACACTTCCAACAATCCCTTCTCTACCCATTTTTATGCTGCACTAAATCCAATTCCTCTAAAGAAAAATTCCTCCTAAATACCTATTCATGCATACACGATCGCATAGCAAATCTCATGCAGATTGCCACGATAAAGAAAACCTATCTACGTCAATTGTTTTTCTCAACTGTGCTACAGTGGGAAGTTTCAAGGAATTGAAAACAAGGTCCAAGGACCGGCAGCTATGCTGGAAAAGGCTTAATAGTGAATAAGGTTGTTGCGGAAGCTGGCGCTGGCTAGAGATTATGTTCAGTCCTCTTTGATAACTGGATAAACGAAATCTAATTTCACAAGGCGAATATTCATAAAAATCTCTCTCTTTT
>LUCM01009854.1:29647-42675 GCA_008360955.1 Fasciolopsis buskii | reverse complement strand
TGCACAACCCGAATCCAGATGAGTTTGTTATGCTAATTGTTTTGTGGTCCAGGTTTTGCACTGGGACGGAGGGTGGGCCAGGGAAGTTCAAGGACGACCACAAACATTTTGTATAATCGGCAGGAATCGAGTTCCTGTTGCAACTTTAGCATGACTCTGTTAAGAACGCAGTTATGTTTACATTTTATCAAAGCAATTGCTGGTGTGGTGACTCTAGTCACATTAATACTTAACGCCTTAACTATCCGCGGTGTGCTGCGATTTAGATGATATCTTGATTGCATCCACCAGAATATTGGTTTGACAGTAGTCACCTTGGCCGTTGATCAAGAAGTTCGCAGTCTTGCGAATAGCCTCGAGGTTTTATGAATATCAGGAACAATGACGTAAGGAGTGTGTCGAAAAATCGATGCGCCATGTACTGATTTTAATTGTGAATGATATCATGTTAACAACACAGCGTTGTGGGTAGATATAACGTGCCAACTTTTCGTCTACCGTGAGTAGTCGTTCTCAAGGCAAGGCTTGATTGTAAGATTTACCTTGAGAACGACTACCCACGGTAGTCGAAACGTTGGCACATTACATCTACCAACAACGCTGTGTTATTAACATGATATCATTCACAATTAACTCCTAGGTTTGTTTCAAAAGACGCTTTGTTCATGCTTTTTCAGGTAACTGAGAATATGGGTGACACTGAAAAACGTTGTTTCACTGAGTGATGAACTTTGAGCTTCGTTTAAAATGTTGTGATATTTGCGGTTGCCTCTGGACCGTTGTACGTGTGCACAATTAGACCAGTAGAAACTTTAGGGTTGCTGCTTACCGGACTGCCCCATCGGTTCAGTGATGAGAACGACAATTCCTTCAAAATACTTCACTTTCAAGGTAACAGGACGCCGGAACCTCATCTCATTAAATCAAGCCCCCATGATAGCCAAAACAAATCGCTTAGTGTGACGCTCTGTTGTCGTTGAATACCGTTGATTGCTGTCAGAGAACAATGCTAGATAAAATTTGCCGTTGACGTTTTTTACATGAGTTTATTTAAATCCGGTTTGTTAAGGGTTTATGGGGTACATTTGCATGCGTCTCGTTTTGCGTAGACTTTTGATGGTCGCCTTTCCCTTCCTGTATTATTGTAAGTTCACCGTAAATTGAATGGGTGGAATTGAACGTTTATACTTTTAGGATTGGAATTGTCCAGGCGCACTCTCACAAAGTCCAATAATAATCAGCATGCTCAATCTGAAGCAGATTTGCGACTACAAAACAGTATTTTTCGGAAACGGCCGGGAAAAGGCAAAACGCAACAATGGATCAGCAACCAGAAGCCGGTATTTGGGCAGATTAGGCGCGTGTCATCCGAGAAAATTCAGCGGTTCTAATATCATGTCAACCGGGCACTCAGGTGATTCAACTCGCTGTTGCCCGGCTCGTTGCTAACCCCGGATTAGGTAGTCATAATATGGTTCTGTGCTACTCCAAGTTTCGGGTGGCTCGTTTGCTGTTTCTCCCCTTATATAATGAGCCCTAGAGGCTGTTACGCATTCACTAACGTTTCGACTACCGTCGGTAGTCGAAACCAATACATGGTGCATCGATTTTTCGGTACACTCCGTAGGCCGTTCGGTCTAGAATGTTACGTAGTACTGAATGAACTGAGATCTGCTTTAAATTATGAGCACATGACTACTGGTCATTTTTATCATTTTCACTCATCCGGTGATGTGAATGGGTTCTCGCTGGCATAAGCATCTGAAATTCGGTTCCGCTGATCACGCACCTCAAGTATGATTGCGTAATTTGCCATGATTAGACAATGTGGTCATCACAAATCCCAAGGATACATCTAAATTCTGCGAAGTTTATCTCCAAGTCCATTTGGTTCCTGAATCATGTGAGATTACAGCAGCACAGTCCTTCAGTCGATCAAAACTTCGTCCACTCTGTGGGTGACCATCAAGACCAACTATGGTAGTGTGGTAAATTACTTCAATAACCAAATATTCAAAAGCAGATTCCAGCACCTTGCAAATATATACGAACATGCCAGTGAATTTCGCTTTGTTTATACCTACGTAACATGCACCGGGACAGCGATCTACGTAGGAGTTTTCTAATCGACCAGGAAAGTGCAGGAATAGAAAAACCAGTGTGGTCCGAAAACTAACAAGCGTATGTTACACTGCCGTTTTCATGGAAGATTTTCCCGGGTTAGTTGATACTGTAACCTAGACTATGAATTCGAAATCTCCCATTCCTAAGCAAATTTCATAAAAAGAAGCAAAACAAAAGTGTGTTTCGGAATCCCGTTTTCCAGAACTTTTTAACGAGCAATTGCATAAAATTCTAATACAACCTCTGGAAGGAATGAAGAATAGCTTTGAAATTCAGTAAGTTCGATCGTAGCAAAAAGCACCACAAACTTGTATTACAATTCTAGGCTGTTAAAGATGGAAAGGATCACAAACAAATCGGATACTATGTGAAAACTGTTAGATAGAGATGGTTCATTTCTATTGAAAATAAGGATATGATATGTTGTAGGAGTTGACCATTTTTATTTGAGTTAATCTAATATAGCGGGTGGAGACTCAAAGGGATAAAGAACCATTAGAAAATCACTGCTTTCTTCTACATTATGCTTTTACGGGAGAGATGTCGCTTGCTTGTTCCGTTTTTCGACCAATGAATATTGGTCATCTATTGATCAATATAGCACGTGTTGCCTGTCCCGTTTTTCAGATGATTAGACCGAAGATCCCTTGAAAACCAGCAATCCAGCCGGAAATGAATGTATTAAATCGGAAAAGAGCGTAGTTTTACCTAATCTCAGACTAGGCAGTGAAGTGAAGGGGTATAACAAACTGAGACAAACACATATGAACGGGTGGCTAGAGCAACCCGAAAAGTACAAAAGCAGAAAATTCCATGTCAGCCGAAGCCCATCAAGCAATTCAGCCAGCATGAACACCTACACAATGAATGCAGTATGATGGGCGGCAACAGAAACGCTTCAGGGAACTTTGGAAATGTGTCATGGTTATAATGGATCCTGACGAAATTTTCAAAGTATCTTGAGTCCCATAGGATAGTTAAAAATAAGGAACAATCAGGAGACTGATTAAGCGTGAAATTCGATGGCTCTTTCAGTTTGTCACCAACTGAACGGGAATTGATTCCTAAATTAAAAGAAGAAAAAAGAAGAGTGCAATAGACGCTGGCAGGAAAATGGTATCCAGTACATACGATGTGACCTACACGATATTCAGTTATTCATACTGATGCACAAACAGGGTGTTGAATGACATCAGATATAGTCATCTAACGGCCCCAGCCCCTACAATTGCCACGATTCATGTTTGCCCCTTTGAAGTGCACTTTTTCAATCAGTCAATGTGCCATATGTTCAAGTCCCTTGTCCCAATTATAAAAGAACATGAAATGGACCAAGGGTGTTTTTTGGTCAGAGACATTATTTCATCGTTCACGGAAGAGGTTCTTCTAGGGTATGATCTTAGTGTTTGTCTTGTCAACTGCTCCTGACTGTCCAGTCCTAAATTGACAAAAACGGCTTTATCATGTTAATTGAACAGCCCCAGCCCAACCTGTCGAAGAGACGTGCACAGGAACTTTCAATATGATCACTCAGTACGCTACTCGGGGTAATCAATGGACAGTCTAATGTGAGAGGTCCTACTTGGTAATACAACGGTTTGCAATGCCACGTCAGTAATGGCGAGTACTACTGGTTGTAATGTTTGAAGAATGGCACTTAATTAATGTTGTGCTTCGGAACATCATCACATACTGTGTCAGTGATAGGTATTTTTTGCTAATAAATGAAAGTCAACGACGTAAGTCTCGCTAAACCAGGCAAACAGTTACAAAAACAATGCTTCTGTGAAATATGTAGAGGTTATTATTGATAAGAGTTCGAAGTTGATGTCATATTTTCATCTTTGAGGATCGTCATTTCAGAGCAGATGGTTTTGATATTCCAAGGTGAAATGGCGCACCACCCGCCGTTTTGTATACCAAATTGTCTCTACTATTCCCTTGTTATTCTCGCAGGTGTAACTAAGGAAGATTCCAGAACTATCTGCCCTAAAGTTGTCAGGCATCATTCGAGTCTTTCATTCTACTAAACCAGCTGTCTACTAAACTGTGATCAACATCGAGAAATATTTGAAAATTTTGCTCACAAAATACCTTTAATCCCAATCATTCTTTGGACATTGAACTCTCAGAATGACTTACTCTTGTTCCCACAAGCTCTATTTCTCGTCCCATATCCTCCATGATCACTATCTAGGGAAATTCCAATGTCTCTCATTTAGAACGCATCTTGAAAACCGGAACCGGGTTTCAGCCGACTTCTTGAGCAACCTATATTAAATAGGTCAGTCATGCACCCGAAGAGTTTATCCTGACAGTCTTTTATTTTTGCAGCGTTATTACTGTAACTGTTTTATTCTAAATTGCTTTTCACTGAAATGCTGGTGTTCATGTAGGCGAGGTCGAAATAATACAGTATGATACAATAAATATGTTATAATGCAATCTTCACTTCTAAATTGCGGTAGGGCTTCACTTATGGATGCATTTACCTCATTTTTTAATATGTCTGTATGCACACATTCCATTCCTGATTGTTGGAAACCAGTCGTTGTTGTACCCACTCACTAATTTAGTAAGTCCAGTATGCCCGCCAGACATTTCTATCCCATCATTCATATATCTTGCGCTCTCTAGCTAAGGAAAGTTGCAGTCCTGTGGCAACTAACTTTTTTCGTTAGTGGGCTCAACGACCGTATCCAGTTTTTTCTAAAACTCAAACAGGCTAATTTCGAATGCAGTAGTTCATTGTGTCACACAAGTTGGTGAATGCACCCGCAAGGTCTTTTCGGTTTGTTTCCGTTGATTTATCTTCTGCATTCGACTTTTTTCCAACCTGACTATCCCAGTCGTCCTTTGGCTATCAAACTACTTCATCCACAAATCTCAGTGCACATGACTGGGATGAAAAAATCTACCTCGTTGGTAAGTAATCCGAAAGATCCTCACTAAGTGATCATTTTACTTACTAAAATACGCTGATATCGTTGCTCTCTGTTAGTCTGCATTTGGAACTGAAGATTTCCTGAACTTTCCCGACAGCTGATCTCTCATTCGTGATTCTTCTCTTCGCTCGGGCTCAACTATTAGTTTGTCAAAATGCGTCGAATATTTTTCTCAGTAGTATATTCCGCATAGGCATGGATGAAAAATTTCCCCGGAAGCACAGTACCACTTTCGCAGTCATTGCCGTTGTTCAGATATGCCTACCCGGTATTATTCTGTTCAACCATCCCTCTACTAGCGAGCTCCTTTCTTAGATCCTCACTATAATCTCATTTGAATTGTTAGGAGCGTGAGGGGATGATAATTGGATTTGAGATTCACATGGTGATTGGTCGGAGGCTTTTGTTCGGTCAGGTTCATTTGACATAGAGTAAGGGGACACAAGGCCCGGAAAGAAGTGGTTCTTTCCTGACGGACGAAAGTCCTCCCACGAATCGTCCTGTGATTCTTAAATGGACTTACCATTCATGCTCCTAACGATTCAAATGAGATTCCTGTGTCGAATATTTGTTTAGTTTTTCTCGATTTGCTTACGCGACTGGCCATTCTTTCGTTATCATGGAACCGCTCACTAGGGTGGATTCCGTCAAGTAATTAAAAATTACCGGCCTTAAAATCTGTGGATAGTCATCGCACAATTTCAATTATGTAAAGAACCTCTAAAGACTATTACTTTACACAAAAAGCTGCGGCACTTCCAGAGTGAACGAAGTACGCTCTCCTTAACTGTTTAGCAGTGTGTCCTGCTGTCCTCTATTGATCGCCTGTCACCTTTGTTAGTTTATTAAAGATTTTTGAACCTTTGGACTTGTTTCATCAGTTATCATTGGTTTAGCTTAAAAGTCACATTTGTCCGGGTGCGAAAGATGTGCACGTGAAGCTTGTTCGGATCTATCTCATCCCTTCCACAACTATCTTTCTAGATATTGTTTTCATGTCAGGACACCATTTAGCTTCGGTTCCATATCCTGCCACAAAACTAACTATAGGAACTCGACTGTTCCCTGCCTAGCCCGAGTAATCACCAATCGGGAGCAGGTCATACTTCCTGCAACTTGTATTTTGAGGAGGTGACGAATGCGCTCCTTTTGACTAAAACATGGGCACCTCTGTACACAAATGCCCAATACAAACATAGCAAGATATAGGACAAACTATCTACTTGCGCCAATCAACGTTATACTTAGTTCACACTCGGAAGATTTGAATTTTATTACCGCTATTGCATAATTGTAAAATTATCCGTTCGGCCTGGTGTAAGTCCCATTTTACTTCCTTCGCATTGATCCAAGGGTATTTCGAATGGAACAATGGAAAGAATGGGTAAAGGCCGCTGCAATATAGAACCTTTGCCGTTGAACAATGAGTGGTTTACAGTTTACTGTTGCACTACTTTGCACCCAGTCATCCTGCTCACCAGTATTCTAAGCAGCGAAATTAAAATAATGGCGGTGGTGAATCTAACCCAGTTTATTCCCCTGGACATCCCCACAGAAAACGGAACACTTTCTGTTTCAAACACAGACAAAGTTTGCCAAATCTGGGCTTGGTTTATCCGAGTTGGAGACTAGGAATCGGAGTTCACTGTTTGTTCTAATCTTCTATGTTTGCTCACCTGCCGGAACTTTTAGGTTTCTTATTTGGACTTAAAATGTTTAACCATTTCTAACACATCAGAACAACCGAATGGGCTCCACCATGATGTCAGTGGTAAAGTTGTCCAAACGGTGTGTACAAATACTAAGGAAAACTGTTCAGATGAAGTTCACCAGAGAACACTGACAATCGACGGCTGGTATGATGAAGAGCACAAATATTTTATCTCATTTCTAACCCACTGATGCATTTTTACCTGACATCCAGTTGTCTTCGCTGATTAGCGGGGAGCTGGAACAATATAAATATATTTTTACTTTCGGCTTGTCTTTATCAGTGATGAGGTATTGTCTCAGTCTATGGGTATCATGACTCGTCATTGGTTATTCAGTCATTTGCCAGAGTCAACAGTGGACATGAGTGACAACATCTTGGGGAATATTGACTATACACGCAGACCAGTGCCAGGCAAGCTTAATAAACCGTTTACATTCTCGAAAATGTTTGCGTTCGGCACAACCAGTGTGTAAGATAAACAACGGATTCGTTATTCAAAAGAAGGGACGCATGTTGTCCGGCTGCGGGAACACGATCTACACATGAAACGAATTAAGGGGTCAAGTGCTTAATTAATTCAGTTCATATGCACAACACGCTTTTAGGCTTAAATGAAGTTCAAATAAAGCGCTGTGAGTTGAAAATTTCGTTAGATTTTGAGATCGGTTAATTGATGTCCAGTTTTGGAAGAGCCAGACAGAAGTTAAGACGTGTTAGTCGATCAGAACAGTTCGAGTGTTCCGTTTGATAAGCGGGTGTGGAAAATGTGAGCTTACTCCCAAATTAACAAATCCGTCCACGTGTGAGTGGATAAGCGTTCACCCCGAACAGAAGCAAACGGTCTAATCTCCAAAGCATGTGAACATCACAATCCACACCATAGCAACTTCGAGCTCAGTCGACCCCGCTGTCAATATGTGAGTGCTGTCAAACGAACTTGGACAATTTTAACACATCTCCCCTGA
Organism: Fasciolopsis buskii; assembly: GCA_008360955.1. Taxonomy (NCBI): domain Eukaryota; kingdom Metazoa; phylum Platyhelminthes; class Trematoda; order Plagiorchiida; family Fasciolidae; genus Fasciolopsis; species Fasciolopsis buskii. Next base: position 34,927 of record LUCM01009854.1, on the reverse strand, counting down.
TGCAGCGGTTGGAGACTGTCCAGATCACTAATCCCATTTTATTTAAGTGATAACAAACTAGGAAATCGAATGTGTTCTGTTCCTCTGTGTGGACGTGTGTTCGTACGGAACTGGTCATGTGTGATTATACAGGAAACAGAATGCGACAATTTGTGGGAGCGAGCTGTCAGTTCTACCGACAACCCACGCTGAACAAGCTAAAGTAATCATTGTGGCAAAAATATATTCCCATGTCCGTATTTCCCGAGCACTAGTGTGAAATTGAAACGAATTTGGACTATTGAGAACAGGAAATCATTTTGTGGTGTGGGGTCAGGCAGTTGTGTCCTGTGGTATTACCACAAGAGTCTAGAAATGCCCTGTCATCCTGCCGCCTGTCTTCTCTATCCCAGTCCGGTTCTCATTCCCACCTAGTCACGTTCTGTTTCATTGTTCTCCAACTTGGGAAAGATGTTGCTTATACTTCATAGGTGCGGCCGACTCCCTTCCCTTTCGCCTTTTTCGATTAGGAAGATCCACTGAATTACTATCGCGACATCGCACAAACCACTCAGTTGTTCCACTTCCTTATTTGATCACATGACACGAAGTGAATGAGGTGATTAGAGTGCGTGTGACCGTGACACAGTGTTGCGGAGGCATCCAATCCGATGACGAGAATAATGACCGTCATCACATTTCGAAAATTCACTTGCAAACACACGTACACACGTAAACACAAAAACAGACAGAAAAAAGACAGACATGAGCGGTGACAAAACTGAATGTGCAATCACACGCGACCTAAGCAAGCTTAATTTTCATCGTTCTGCCTTTCGAAGTCGCACAACTGTCGAAACGAGAAACTAGAGATTCGACGTCGATTATGGGTATGCTAATTCTCTCCTGTTTGACAGTCGGTTTCGTCCAATATTGTATCTGGTAGAGTGATCTGCTCCACCTGAACAGGGTGAGACGAAATCGATTCTTACGAAAACGCTGTGGCTTTCAAGTGAACAATGCAAAGTCGACCGCCGATGTGACAGCGAACTGATCAGAACAGACAAAATCACAGATGAATAAAAGAGAACGGAGACATCATTCATCTCGTAGATTGCATCAATGAAACCACAGTGTACAACACTTTCAGGTATGGAGCCATAAGGGGCAAATGCTTCCAGGTATGGCAGTTGAGTGTAGATGGGAGGGTTTGAGCTGGTGACCTTCAGATTAAAACGCCATGATGTTGATCGCTTGATCACATTCGACCCATGGTTTAGTAAAAGTCCATATCACTCACTGATGGGCACCAAGTTGACGTAACTTTCTGCCTTGTAGAGACAGCCCTTGGTGATTGCAAACAACAGTTTGGTTAAGTAAAGACATATTAGATTACTTTTGAGGGTGACGCCTGAGTGACTTACTTGGTCTTCTGTGTGCTTTCATTTCCCCACAATTTAAATGCTCTAAGCTGATGGCACAGAACGGCACAGGACGGATAAAAATCTGGAAGTGATCTTACGGAAAACTTAACAACTTGAAAAATGTGATACCCCTGCTACCTTGTTGGACTAATTCCTGGTCCATGGAAGTAAGTATGTTTAGCATTGTCTGTTCCCTAGTCGCCGAGATTCTGACTTCCGAATTTATATGAATTCAGGTGGTGGCCAATCTAGGGGCAGTGCATTACGCCGACTCAAAACCGGGACTGAAACTATGCAACTCATCGACTTAACACCTTATCATCTAAGCTGAAGCAGATGATGTCAATCACACCCGGAATCTCTCCAGTAGGATATTCGCCCTGACGAATCCATCCATAACCTACCGATGGGGAGGAACCAACAAATTGGCAAATTTATTGTATGGGGAAAGGCAGTGGCATTTGGTTGTGCCATCGTATATTTCATTAGGCCATGCTATTTCTAAAAGTTTGAAAAGTAAAGGTAGTGAATCATCATTTTGTATTCCTTTTGGTAACGCGGTTCTTCTGAGAGAAAATGCGCGGCAATCGTTGTGTAACTTGCTGCAAGTGTCAGCAAGTGTGCGGATGGATCAACCATTCAAAGCGGTCGAATTTGTTCAACTGAGGCCCGCAGGTTTGTGCTTGCGCAGAAAGACTGTTTTCATAGTCTCAGCTAGGAACTTCTTCGTTCGTGGTAAGCACCATGGATAAGGCGTTCGATTCACAATCGTTCGTTTTAAGTTTGCATTCAAGTTCGGTCTCGATGGATATGCACTGCTGGTGATTTCCAACACAGATGAAGCGAAAGTATTGGGCGTCCGTGGTTTTCGATGCCAATTTGGCTGTTGAAATTACATGAAGAATTGCATCAAATATCCTACTACTGTAAACTGTTTTCACACTTCAACGTTTCTCCTGCATCACGCACGAGGATATTACGGGCAAATCAACCAAATACTACTGATGAATGTCATAATATGTTTCGTTTAGCACGTACGTAAAAGTAACTTCTTATTTGCCACACTATAAGTAGCTTGTGTTTCCCCATCTCCTCCAGTCTTCTTTTCCGAAACTCTGTCCTGCCGTTGGAGTCTGAAGCTGTCCGTCGACACGAGTGAATCAGCGATATCCGGGTTCAGCCACGATTCTTGTATGCCGATGACACACGTAATCATGGATCGGTGACTGAAGTGTGAGGAACAGATCCGACGTTTTCGTAAACAGAGAGCGGACGTTGGTACTCAACAATGCTGGGATGAATATCGTGGCTGGAAGGATGCATTTAAGAGCTGCCCGTCAGCCAGCCTGAGTGCATCTTTTAGATGGAATAGAAGGTCTTTGAAATGCAACGATGCACGATCCCAGTCCATGATGAGCAAGCTCAATCGAATATCCCAACAAGCCCCCAGAAGAGTTTAGATCGAGCCCACCAACAGATCATTCAAAAATGCTCATTGAAGGATAACAGAGATTTAGCAGCCTAACTTCATACGGCCGAGAATTATGAATGCCAACCTCGATTGTATGTTTATATCCGGTGAAGATAATTCCCATTATTTTAATTTCAAGGGACCAGTAGTGAGAAGGAACTTGTCAGTTCCTTCCGAACGTGATCTCAATTCTCGCTAATGGTGTGCTAACAACAGATGAATTGTAGAACAACCTAACTTCTAACGAATTCCGTGTTGATCGGTTTCGTTGGTCCCTTTTTTATACTTCAACAACAAGTTTATGGTACATCTGCTCCGCAATCCAATGTTCATTGGATGTCATTGGTTTAAGAATCCAACAGTCCGGTGCATTTTGTTCTCGGTCAAAACACTCCGGTTCCGAATATCTGTTCGATTTCCAGGCATTGACAGTCAAAAGTCAGCGTTGAACTGATGGTTGTAGGTTCATTTCCGCACACCGAAAAGTGATCTTGAATAATGCACAGTTTGCGCAGTATAAACAACTCTTTTTCGCATCCAATTTGAACAGGTCGGTCGTATGCGTTACTGGGAAAGTATCTATATTGCGAATTACAGTGTTTATTTCACGGATATTTTAACTGATAACACTGAGTATTCATCGTAGATATCCGAATAAGGACAATCAAGATTTAAGCCTAACAAACCCTCAAAAACTAGCAACAAACAACCCACGAACACGATTAAGTTGGTTGCATCTGTTTGTTAATTAGACACTCATCTCTGTATAGTTTCCCCGTTGCGAATGGCACTGGTTTACGAAGAACCAAACATGAACCTCGTGAGCCAATTCGACGAAGAAGAATGACAGGACCCATAGACTTGGTGCGTAATAAATATTGGCCTTCATGAATCACATTCAAAGACAACTTTATTAATTATAACCGTGAGTTTATTATAAAACCGGACGCAAAAGCTTCCAGCAGACTGTATACTGCGAGTACGCACGTCCTGTATCCATGATCACACAAAGGCGAATCCTGTTAGTGTTCCTCGCATTTTTCTTTGACAACTCCGTCTAAGTTGAGGACTATTTAAAACGGGTTCAGTTTCAATGCATTCGGATTTATTTCCAGATGGATAATTATCAGTTACGTTCGTTATGATTCATAACTAGCGGAAACTGGAGAAGTTTCCATGTAACCTTCAGTTTGCGACATTTGAACGTTGTAAATCAATAGAGAAAATGTTCGCCATTGTCCTAGACTGCTGGCCGCTAATTAAAGATAAAAAATCTTCGGCGACTGATCGTCTTCGATCATCGAATCAACGGATGAACAGGAGTCGAAGTTCGAGCACAGAAGGAGAATTAGAGTGGAAAGCATGACCAGCCAGTTCATCGAACGAAAAGACAAAGTCGAATCAAAATAGCCAACCTCTGCGAGCATTCGTTGAATAGCAGGTGAATAGCCTTAACCGCATGGATGCTGGTAGGATTTCCTGATGGTATTTCGTTGAGCACAAAATGCTCACGAATGTCTTAGAAATGCAAAGCCCCGGTGATACGGTCTATTTAAACCTGTCAGGCAAAGGTGACATTATGATTATTGAATGTTCACCGTGCGTAGCTTCTGAACCACGAGCCGTGTAAAAAAGCATCTTCATCTAAAGCGGTAGCATTAGCGTGAAGCGAAACGTGCATAAATCGCCTTGTTGAAAGTTATTTCCATTGCATCCTGTTATTTTAAAAAACACAAACAAACGGTTGCATAATTACTATCCGAAAATCTTACCTGCAATTTGTACAAGGAAAAATGAAGAATGAATACAGGAACTAGATTGACATTCTAATCATTAAGTTGTGCTTTAATGATTGGGTCACTTATGGAATGTTTGTTCTTTCGTCATTTTTGGATACTGCTTACAAAAGTAAAAACTTGGAACCAAATTCCAATTTCTGAAGGTAATCTTTGAATAATCGAGTAAAGCTGTTCACGGAGCAACGCGGTAATCAGTTAACACCCCAGGCTGTCCTTGGCTTTGCAATGTCATGAAGTCTGGCGATGCAGGTTTAATGGTTTTTGTCCACCACTGCAAATATGGCAAGTTAATAAATAACATGTCAACTAGACGTAAATGTTACTTCCCCCTCTGATTCAACGGAGTGATTTCAAGAATCGAAACCATGATATTATATCTCGTTCTTTTACATCTTTCGAGATAATATATATATTTGATTTTCGGCGCTGTAATTCATCAACATTTCGTTGTGTTCTTCTCGGATATTTGATTCGATGCTGGTCTCCGTTCGTCGCTACAATCGATTGCAATATTTGTTTTTTAAAAACCGTGTTGTTGCTCATCATGGACTGGGATCGTGCATCGTTGCATTTCAAAGACCTTCTATTCCATCTAAAAGATGCACTC
>LUCM01009854.1:11074-27610 GCA_008360955.1 Fasciolopsis buskii | reverse complement strand
TGATTTAAATTTCAACACATCTAAATATTTAGGTCAGCCTACCCATCCGAAACGTCTTCCATCAACTCAAAAACACTGACTAGGGTTGTTTCTGTGAAATATCTAGGATTTGCCATTGGTAAAAACCTGAAGTGAATTTCTCACATTTCCATCTGAGTAAAGTATCTCCGACAAATATCACCTCACATGAAGAAGCTTTCACACTGCAGGTTGAAGCAAAGCATCATCTCCCGATTCGCATACCAATGTGTTTTTCCAATCCTTCTTTACTTTTATTCTGCTATTTATACAGATTTACTCAGAAAAGGCTAAGAAATTGTTCGCCGGGATCATCAATCATTAGCCGCGTGTCATTCATACCACTAACTGAATTGTCCTTCAATCTTTGTGATTAGCAGTTTTCAGCTCTTGAGAAATGTGCTTACAAAATTCTTTTAGATCCCATGCATCCTCTTCACGGCGATCTTCCAAGGTTCCGCTCTTACATTTCAGAGCGATCCGTTTATCGTTCCATGCCCTCTGGAATGAACATCTATAGGAACTACACTGTCCCATATTTAACACTCATTTTGACAAACGGTGACCGTGTTTTGGCCGAATTCTTGAGCCACCTATCATGAGGTGTTCTCATTATTCCCCGATTAGCTTTTTCTTACATATTTACAAGGTGACAATTGTAAAGTGTTCCTATTTTTATTTTTTGTACGAAAATTCTATACAATCCCATATGTATGTTGCCATGGGATGGTGATCGTTTAACTGACGTAAAAATTGAACGCAGTTAACATCCACACTCCATTTCAATACATTTCTTTTCTAGTGCGGTGTCCCACTTGGTTTAAACTGGCCAATTATTTTCTTTTAATAGGTGGCACTAGGAAACTTACGAATATGTTTTGGGATTTTTAAGAATGTTTCGTTTCACACAAATTGCTTTTTTTATTCCGTTCAAAATGAGGTTGCTTACTTTCGTCATTTTTCATTCCATTATTTCGGTAACCTTTATTTCTTCCGAATCCGCAGACCTGAGTTGACCATTCAGATTAGGCTCAGGCATGGTCCGTAGCACGAAATGTTCATTTTTGTATGTTGGCTACTTGGAAATTACCAGTAGTGAAATGTTGACAAAGCACACTGTGTATCGGGTTGTCACCTGGCGATTGCCGGTCAGTGCAGTTACCGAATGAAACTGTTTACGAGTGAAATTGCGATACTTTGAAAAGTGATTGTCCATTGAAATCAATTTTTATTATTAAACCTAGAAACCGGACTCTGTCACGCGTTCACAGCTGAAAGCTGGAGCTCGGAGTATTAAATGAAACAAATATTCGCTCTGCATTAGTTCGGTCGACGTTTCCACTATCATTTAAGTGGCCCATCTGTCTGGGGCAGCATATTATTGAGATCTAATAAGCGGATGCATAGTTAAATCAGGTGAATTGCTTTTGGACCTAATGCCACAACGAAATCAAAATGGCATCAAAGAATTTTCATGCACCAGCACTGATGAGATTCGCTCGTCATTTTACCTTGCTGCATCACCGACCAGTCGAGCACAACCAAAGATGTCAATCAATGACCGCGTGCAGACTGTCTGAACCGACTGGGATCGGCTTGACATGCATTTTTATTTTTTTCTTACAATATAGTTGACTCTAGTCGCGACGCGCTTTCGGTCGTCTGAGGAAGTTGCGGCTAAGCTCCGTCCAGATTTCTCGTCATCTGCAGTCGGTATTTGACGTTGCACAATACTACTCACTTCACACTGGGCATTTCTGTACACCACACCCATAACATTGTATGTTTTCGAGACGTATAAAGCATGCACAACAAATTTTCTAAAATAATAATTGCATGGTTCGGCTAGTTAAACGAATTGCTGAATCTGCTACGTGCGGTTCGTGCACTGGATCAAAGAGTGCTGCTGCGTCGTTTGTTTTCCTTTTTTGCTATTATGCAACTAAGAGCAGCGCACTCGCGGGAGAAGGCGAACTCGCGAGACCAGTTAAACCCAGAAGATTTTATTGCAGCGCATCTTCGTGAATTGTGGATTGCGGTTGCATCAGAAGTCGGTGATTTAGCAGCAGCAATTTTCATAGTGGTAGCAGCGACAAAATATATCACATGGTGAATTATTTCATGTAAACATTCAATCTCCTCCTACTAAAATTTACCAAGTAACCAAGCTCTGCAGGTCATATCCAAAGCCCTCGTCGTACTTAGGCTACCTGCAGAGAAGTCATCTATCAGTAAGGGTCGATCGCTTGCGCTAGCGGACAGTAACCGTGCAAATCAGTGACGGATAGGCACAATATAATGTAGTGAAGTTCAAGAAACCGTTTAGAGCCAGCCCGGTAGCGCAACGGCTATGGCGTTCGACCCAGAATCGTTCATCCCGGGATTGCTTCCCAATTCGTTCGCGGTGGACATACATCGCTGATGATTTCTTATATGAAGGAAACAGCTGTACAGTGAGTGTTTCCATGGTTTCTTAATGGTCAGTTGAGCAACGATAACACATGGTGAATTATTTCATGAAAAAATACATACTCAAATGACTATGTTAGTTCCTTCTTTCTCCTTGGGAAATCGGCTGCAGAGTGTTTTATTTTGTTTGTGTCACATGTGAACTAAATTCAAATTATTACCCGGCCACGATACGCAACATGATTATCCACATGACAGCCATTGGAGGCGTTGTCGGAAAACTAAAATTGTAGTAGAAATTGACCTATTCAGGCCGACTTGTAAACAAAATACTCCAAATATGAGCAGTAAGCGGTTAACTGTCCCGGGATATAATTTATCTTAGAGTATCAACATTCGTCTAACTTCTGATGAACCATGAAAACTGGCACTTGGACATTCTCATGGGAAATCATACACAGTGCACCTCTACCGGACGGGAACTGAGTTAAGAAAACCAGGACAAACGATTGTGACCCGAAATCCTTAGGTAGTAGGCTAATCGAGCAGAATGTCAACGATTTCACTTAACTTGATTATGTAAAATAATCCTCTTTTTCTATACATTGTTTATTTGAATATTGCTACTTTTGGACACAATTTCGTCTTGTTCAGCCGTTGAAGTTACGCATCAGCTCCAATTTGATACCACACCAGTGATCCAAAACATGGCGCTTCATCCTGTAGATTGTGAGCTCGAATCAATTTATCGCCGGCAAACCTAACCATCTGGCAGTTTTCTCGAGGTTATCAATAAATGTATTAAACTAAGCGTAGAAAATATAGTAATCAGCATAAACGCTGTGTTGCAAAATCTATTCTTTGCAAACGGACGCATTTTGCCTGATGGCATACATTACAGTTTCACAGCTGAATGCTAGCATCTGCTTCTCGAACATCAGAATTTGAGAACACAAAAACATGATTAAAGCAGTGGTGAACAGGCAAGTGGCAAATGGGCTTACGGTGCAAGTTATCAGTCCCGCTCTAAAACATGAGCATGCAGTCACTGACATTCCTGCTTATGTACTCTCTTTAGCATGTTAACTCTGGCCTTCGTGAACTGTTAAACACAGACAGATTTTTACCTTTGGAAGGGCCATAAACAAACTCCATCACTGGGATTTTTCAGGTGAGAATTAAGTACATCCATGGTTCTTGCAATAAGCCTCACTGGTGAGTGGGTCCTCTAGGTTGTACCATTATGATTACTTTTCCTGATTGAGTATGGTTTGACAAAAATGGTCTTCAACACTCGGTTGCTTAAATAGTTGACTTCAAAACTTCATTTAGCCATTTCCTTTCAACATCCGAAGGTTCGATTGTAAGCCCTTCTGTTCCCATTCAGTCGTTTCTTCACTACCATAAGCATTCATTTTTTCTACCACAGAAGCATTTGCCTGTGAAAAATTATTGCTTCAGCTGAACAGACTATCAGTTATAGTTTGTATGGCTGAATGGCGAAAGAAAGCACCTCTTTTAAGTGTCAACCTGTTATAGTTACTAGAAATTTGTATTTGCCCATTATTCATAATTGACCTGCACATCTATTTGATTGGTCTAGACCCGGTGAAGACAAATGTCTCTGCTACACAAAAGAACAAACATTTTGGTGTCCAAGAACATTTTGCTGTTGGTGCACGGACGTCGTGACCTGTTGGGGTCACTTCAAACGGGTTTGCTCGCTATTTTCCGCGTGAGAACCGTCTGATGTTTTCGTTAGTCCCACGAATGATTGTATCGCAACTGACATGCCACTCTACCATGCTTTTAAGTTTGCTAACGTTATTAGCTTGGTAGAAAATAAACACGCGGTGCAATTGGAGAAGTAGTGCACGAAATGTCAGTTTACATTTCCGTTTAATGCGTTTGTGATTGGAGTCATATTTTAAGTAGGAAATTGGCGCACATCCATATAGGGTCAGATGGGGTCCTTGAGACACCAACCACATTAATAAGGCGGAACACCATGTTCCAAAGAGTCGTGCGATCTTTGATGCATAACTCGAGCCATATAGGGTGATTTAATATGATGATCTTGTGAAACATTAAACGAAACAAAAAACAAAATGAAGGCGCCAGGAATCAAAAAGTCTCTTCGCCGAGGCCTAATAAACAACTAACCATTCGTGAAATGCATTTTGGAGGCAGGTCACGGAAGAATGGATGTATGCAGAAAGCGTTTCTGACTCGACGTTAAATTGACTGTCAAGACTTGATCAACCTTGACTTTTTGATGTTGTGGCATCACTGCGACGTCTATCCTTTCACCTTCGAAGTATTGCAATGTCATGTGCCCTCATATGTCGTTTTCATTCAACCTAATGTGTTGCATCCATAAAACGCTACAAAGGTAGAGGAACAATAGGATGCATCGAACTGAAAATATTATTGAGTAATCCCAGCTTCTGCGCATTGGAATAACAGCTTATTGGATTTCATAATTGAGAACGCTTATTGACTCCATTCTATTCAACCTGAACTTTTAACGCAAAAGACTGATTGATATTTTTCCAAATGAGCAATAAAAAAAGAAGACCGGTACTAAAAAATGTTAACACTTCGAAACGCTTTTCCAAACCCTCACTTGGATATTACGAGAATTTTATAATATTCGGTTATCAGTTGAAGTGAAACGGCACAATTGGTGAATTACGTACAGTAGTTAGTTGATGTTACGTGCAGGCAAACGGAGAAATCGTTTTAATAGCTTCTACGTATAATAGGATCACCAAGCTTTCACTGGAAGTTGACGTCTTCCGGCCATTTGGTGTAGCAAACGTGTAAACAATAAAACTCGTCAAATCCGTGTTTGCTTGCCTATTTTGCGACTGATGATCTCGGCTCACAGTGAGGATAACTGTTCAGCATTGAGTACTATCGATTCGACCAACTGGTATGAAATGTGCCCGCTTTACTAAGTAACACTTTAAAATGATTTGATGTGATTTGTTCATTTCTGCCAGTGACCTGCACGTTGTAATTTGAGACTGGATCAAATAACTTCCCCACAGAAAAAATTCACAAAAGTCACTTTCTCGGGGAATCAGTTTGGAAGAAAATTGGGCTAACTATTGATCGTGGTGTTCATTTCTGTGGCGAAAAGTGACAGTCGTTAAGGCACCAAAAGAAATGGCTTTCTCTATCTAACACAAATGTAAGACGCAAGATAATCGCATTAGCAATATAAGACTGTCATCAATCTGATAGATGAGTTTCTTGGAGGGGTAAGGTGAGGTGTGTGAAGGGCTTGCAGATTATTTTCTGGACTAGAATTTTTGGTTTTGATATATACGAAGAATCCGATCAAATGCGGTTTTTTAAACCTTAATTTTCGTCTCAGTGACAGTTAGCTATCTGCGCACTTTGGCGATCACGTGACAAGACCAAATGCATAATTCATCCATGATGCCATCCTTATTTTTATTTGATGGGGATTTTCCAAATTTGCACTGCTGTGTTTATCTCAGAATTATATCACTGTATATATCCTGTCTATTGTAACACTGGGAAACAAAGAAATTTATTCGTGCACTTATGTGATAAACAAATGATGCAGAACTGAACTAGTGTGCACTTACGGTAAAATGACCAAGTTATGGAACTGAAACCGGTTAGAGGTGTGAACCCGGTCCCAATTTGGTGAGGGTGGGAGAAAAAGAGGATGTGTGCCTTATTGCAAGCCGATCAGTTTGTCCAGAGCCGTTTATCATTTAATGAGCACTTCCATTATGCCTTATTTCAAACTCAACTGACAGGTTTTACGCGAAATATTGGAAAAACTGAAAGAATTGCACGAGTCGTGCTATTTGTTTTCCATCAGTCGTATTTTAACTATGCATCATTCCTGGAGTAATCGAACGCGGAGTACCAGGTTGATGATTCCAGATATCGGTTGCTTTTTCTGGAATTGAAATCCATCACAATACTAGACTACAGCTTTTTCCTTTGGTGATGGGTAGATCGGTATTTCAGATATCGCGATCGTAATATTCATTTAATGACTTATTTTTTTATTTTTTAGTCTTGTTTATTAATGAAACGCAAGTTCATATCATTTTTCCAGAAGGGTGCAGCGGCCAACAGAGACATGCAAAGTGGACAAGTTGAGTGGCGGTGAAAGGACCAGCGGTATTCAGGTTCGAATGCCACGACCTCACTGGCGTAAAGGAAATTCGAAGAAACCATTTTTGTATCAATTCATTTGTGGTAGTGCTTCGAAACGGACACTTAATCAAATAAACCGAATCTGAACATATTTCAGAACAGAGCCTGGAACACATTTCGGCCTGTTTGCATGATCGACAGCACGACGAATTAAACGAAATAGGTAAAATGTGTTATTCGATGATATCTTTCTCTGTTTCTGGGTTGAGCAATTACTCCAAGCATGCAACAGGCAACAAGCATGCTTTGATGATATCATGTATTATATTCGCATGCAAATTTGACTGACACCATTTTCAGAAGCTTGTCAGTGTCCATTGTTTTCATTGCATTACGCATTTTCTCCTAACAAAACACCAATTAGCTCGTTTTAGATGAATGATTGACAAGATTCAATGAAATGCATGGATTGAGCAATCTATAGATTCTATCCGTTCTATTCTAATGAACAAAGAGAACTAACTGCATGAAATGTGATTGATTGTTTTATTGCATCTATTCAAAGGAAAGAATCAGATTTCCTTCAATTCTAATCGAATATGTGCAAGCGAATCACTAAGTTCGACATTCGATAGAAAAAAAGGCAGTTCATTATCGTTGTGGCATTTCATGAGTAAAGTATCCATCTAAAAATAGACCCAAATTCCAGCTGATGTAAGGAGTGCATCGAAAAATCGATGCGGCATGTATTGGTTTTAATTGTGAATGATATTTGATAGTAAAACTTGCCTTAAGAAAGACTATCCCCGGTAGTCTAAACGTTGGCGCATGACATCTACTAACAACGCTGCTATTAACGTTATATCATTCACAATTTAGACCCAAATACCACTTAGATTTAAATGTAAAAATAAAATTGCAAGCCAGATCATGATGTTGCTTCAAGGAGCTCCGATTCAATAGAATGGCACTGGTCTGCCCATTGAGCTAGACCATTTAATCACAAGCTTTTCATTACCACCTGATTTGTCAGTAACAATCATATTGCCTCGAAGTGATTATTAATGCCCTTCCACTGCCTACACTAGTTATCGGTTCTCAGATTGTTTGTCCTGGGTGAATCAGATGCAAATCGGTCGTTTTGTCCATCGGGGACTACTGGGCTGAATCAATGCCGGTTTCAAGTAGCTTTTCCTCACTGGTCCTTCAATCTTATCGATGAATAAATACATCTACTCAACGTCGAAGTGCTTGTTCACCGAAATCATTCAACGATCTGAACTACCACGAACTTATATAGGCAACAATGCACTTTTCTTGGATATGAAGCACATGACAGCGAACTACAATTTCTGGACATGGAAGTCACACGGAGAAATATGAGCACATTGGAAATACCCGTGTGCCACACGCATACAACATTCCTTGATTTCGAAATACCAATCGGGGGGACAGTAGAAAATCCGCATTAAGATATTGCCACAAGTCCAATGGAAATAGAAGACCAGCAGACGAAAGCGTGTTTCACATGTTCCTGCCCAAGGGTTACATGCCATTTTTTCATCAGATAGCAATAACAAAAAGAAAACAAGGGAAACAGTTGAGGAACAAACCAAAAGACGAACTGTCCCGCAATAGACCAAAAATATTTTCGAAATGGCATCAGATCTACACAAATGCCACCTGACCCAGTTCTCTCAAAGACCAAAAAGACCATGAAAGATCCCATCGAAGACCTAAGAATAAACAGCAAACATGAATCGAATAAACATCATCTATCAAACTGAATGCAAAGACTGCGTAAATCGCCACACTGTAAAAATTGGGAAATATGAGGAAACTATGGGTGTGACTGGACGGGAAAGTAGTGGATGCACATACCAGAAGAGCACTAATAGCTGTGAAACTCATCTTGTGCCTCCATCCATATGAGACACAAACTATGGACAATTAAAACTCTTACGTTAAAATCTTGTGCCTTCCTTCTGGAAGATGTCCTCACCTGCCTACCAAAATCTTAAGAATAGCCGTGTGATTCCTACATGGATTCATCATCTATGCAAACTCGTGATGATTCAAATGAGTTTCCATCGCCAAGCCGGAATGAAACTCGCAGGACGGATCCAGATGCACTAAACGGCAACAAAAATGTAAGATCCAATATCCATAATGTTGGCCCAAAATTATCGAAAAAGGTTTCAACTTAAACTTTGAAAACGTGAGGATTTTCGCTCTGGTTCGAAAGAGACATTCGAAGGAGTTCTCCAAAGGTCACTCCTTTGAAGGACCGATAATTCGCACAGCGATTTTGATTAGGTATATTTACTCATACGATTGAAAGAACCGTGAGGAAAAACTACTTGAAACAGGGATTGATTCGGTTTCAAGCTTTACCAGCAGACCACGATGGACAAAACGACCGACTGGCATCTCATTCCCTCTAGGACAATCAATCCGAGGACCGGTGACCAATATAGGCAGCCGAAGGGGAGTGAGTACTCACTACGAGACAATAGGATTGTTGATGTCAAATCAGGTGGTAATGACGTGGTTGTAATTGAATTGAGTAGCTGAATAAAAAACGAAAGATCCATTTGCCCCTGTGTGTTCGCCAAGCTGGCCATAAATGTTCCTATTTGGTCTCTGGAGATAAATGGAGCAGTTTAAGGGTATTTATTTGTCAACCTAATGTTTCTGTTCGTGATGTCATTAGAACTTCCCACGGAAAGCTGGCGTCCACCGTGAGTATATTATTACACCAGATCTCTTCTCATTAATGGCCTAGCTCCTTCGACCAATTTTGTCCAACATCTCTTTCGTTCGCGGCAGCAAGTACAGTGTTTTCCCGTGGCTTTCATTCTAACTCCATTCTTTTATCTTCCTTTATTAATGAAATAACAATGCACATCATTTTTCACGAACAGAGCCGATGCCAGCAGAGAGCTGTCAAGTGGGGAAGTTGACCGGCGGTGGAAGGATTCGAATCCTCGACCCTCACGTCCGAAAGCCACGAACTTATCTGCTTGGTCACCACCGGCCCGCAATGCGTGCCGGGTTCGCGTATGTGATGATGTTCCAGCCAATAATTATCAAACACTATGCAAGTGAACCAACTTACTTTCGACTAATTTTTTTGTGATCAAGGTCATCTTATTCAGCATCTACTAACAGTTTTATCGGAATTAATTTAAACATCATTCAAAGGCAAACTTTCCCTGTCCCATCGTCACCATCCTAACCTTCTCGTGTAATGTTTCGTTCTGTTATATCTAAGCATTTGGAAAATCTATAGCCAATTTTTCTGGGTCATGAAGTGACGATGACGACACGAGTATTCCATCACTTAACAGACTGAGATGTTGATTCTGTTACTCCAACAATGTCATGTGGATGATAAAGGAAAATGGCTGAATCAAAATCCGTGCAACTTTAAATCCGAGGTGAAGCTGATTTTGAAACGTTGTGTCCCATTTCGCGAATTCCTGTAAAGAGACCGAAGGCAAATCTGGCGTAAAAGTGAAATTTGGGTTTGTTCTTGTCAGTCGCCTACTTAAAGCATTCAAATTTATGTAAATTCAGCTTGGTAACTATGATCATTTTATGCCTAATCTTTTTGCCTCCCTTTATTAACAAAACGAGAGTATGCGTCTTTTTCAGGAGGAGGATTGCGGCTAACCGGGGCTACCAAGTGGCGAAGCTGAGCGGCAGTGGAAAGATTCGAACCCGCGACCTTCCGACTGAGACCGTGAAACGTTGAGCGCGTGATTCTCGTCAGGTGGATATACGGCGACAATTATATAAATCGAATAAAAAGGGATGGACAAAATTTTCTCGGTTTCGGGGTTTTTGCCGTTCTTCAGGTATGCGTACCCGGTATTCTTCTGTCCAACCATCCCTTTCTTAGTTTCTCAGTAACCGACGGAAATCCGGCGAATCACCATGTTATTCTTAAGTGGACTTTTCATCCATCCAAGCTCCTAACGATTCAAATGAGATTCTGGTGATAAAATTAAATGCACTTTGGATTACTGAACTTAAATGAAAGGCAGATGAATTGGTTAGAAAACTAAAATCTGGGTTCACATAACTGAACTGTGCAATGGAACCATCAGTGCTTAGCTTAGCGTCAGAAGCTTGGGGGTTTGTGTCGCGTAACAACAGCTCCAAGAAAGAAACTGGGTTAATAAGTCTTGTGAAAACTTGACCGGCGAAAGATTACCCGGGACAAGGCCCGAGAGGATCATCAGTTGTGTTTTGAGTCATCGACCTCACCAATATTCATAACCTGACATCCGCTGTGATAGTTGTCATTTTGTTCTGATATTGCTGTTGTCACTGCAACCCCAGGTAAACTGGTAGATAAACTGGATGTTTCAGATTCCTTCCTTTAGAATTGTTTAGATTAATTTGTCGGTTGCTGGAAGCAATCGGAGATGCGTTGCTGGTAGGATTCTATCCCAAAACGAGATTTTTTGCTGCAGGCCACCGAGCAGAAATTCACCTTTGTATTACACCCTAAGAAACACTAGCGATTTCGGTGCTAATTGAACCCAGCCATTTCGGAGACTGCTCTGGATAGCGATTTCAACTGACTGATCCAGGTGACCAATTCGTCCCAAAATTGGTCTGATGCAGTCAACGCTAGGCATGCAACAACTGGAGCCGTATAGTTTATTTTTATTTCATGCTGATGCAGTTAGGATTTAGTAAGAGCTCATTTCACTCAACTATTAAAAAAAATAATACGAACACCCAAAGTTCTGGCGAACAGGTGAGTGATTCGCTTACTATTCAGCCTGCTGAGTACGCAACTCATCTTTTCATCTTTTATCTTTTGCTTCAGTTTTTACAGAAATAGTAATATATGCAAATCTTTGAGAAGGATGCCGCGGCCAGCAGAAGGATGCTGAATGGGGAAGCTTACCGGCGGTGGGTGGAATCGAACCCGCGACTCTCCCGTCCAAACGCCACGACCTATTCCGCTTGACCACCGCCGGGTAGTGGTGCAGGGGGAACACACAAAAGTCTTCCAGTTGGAAATTTCAGGTTCGAAATTTGGGTGCGACGGAGAATAAGCACCACTAATGAGTCCTAGTAAGAACAAAACTCGGTTCTGGCCCTTCTCAAATGTAAAGTTGTCCATTTGACTTGAGGTTTGCGTATGAAAGTTGAATTCCGATCTGCAGTCATTCGAGTATTCAAAAAAATGGCTGAACAGGTCCCAGCTTCTTCCCTCACGGCCACGGCAAGAGCAAAATCACAGTAATCCTAAAACAGTTGATTGACAGATACACCCAGTTGTCCCGCTGACAGCTTTCAAGGAACTACAAGCTAAGTCTCTCAAATCCAGAATAATGTAAAAATTCTCGTGATTGCTGATCCACACCAATTAGACTATAGAGAACAAGGGAATGTTAGCAGCTTTTTCCTGCACAGCCTTTGCTATTGTCTTGGTCCATGGTCAGTCTCAAGTTATTAATTATTTTTCCAAACTTTGACTTGAATTTCTCCGTTTATGCAATTTACCACCTGTATTCTTTCATATCTCTCATTCGATCTTCAAGAGACCTAATCTGTTGCACTCACTCACTCATTGCAAATTATGGCTATAATGTGTTCTCATGCTGCCCAGCACTATAAAGGCCAACTCCTGAAGTGGCATACTGAAAAGAAATTTCTTCGCATCCAAAGCCCTTTCCCTGACCTGATGAAAATAGTTCGCTTATGAGGGTGTTTTCATATTCATCTCGTTTAGGTCAAGTATTGTTAGCCAACACTTGTGACGTTTGCAATCCTTGCACTGTCGACTACTTCTGCAGGCCAAAATGTACATTTGATCACGTTTTCCTTTCTGAACTGTAAGACAAACGTGATTCCAAGGAAATTTTCCTCTCTCTCAACCATATATCAAGCGGCTTGTAATTAAAAAAACCGAAACCATAGCAACGGGTCCTCGTTTTGAAGGTTTCTTTTGATCAAACTACAAAAATCCATGAACAAGCCACCTTTTTCCAGTTCGTAACACCACTGCCATTCATGCACCTTCCAACTAATTCAGGTGAGATTTGGGCGCGAAAATCAGTATCGCAGTGCACAAATATGAATACGCAGGAGAATGCCGGGTGCATACCCGTGGTGAGCAGTCCTAACCGTGCGGGTGATGATGGGCGTCCAGGGAAAATTTGCTTCGCTCCTTTTCTTTTGATTAATGAAAAAGCAATAAATTTCTTTGTTACAATTGCTTCAGTGTAATCAAAAAGAACCAGAAGTTATTAGAGTAAGAAGCCCCGGGGATTATTTGATCATTACGCATTTGCAAAACACTAGGTTTCTCGACCACATGTATTCAGTACTACCAAGAATTTCATTGATTTCATTGATTATTAGTTTATCGGTACTCAGTATGTCGGCATTTGCAAAAAAATTGCTGCCATTAGGTGGTGACGAACTGAAAAACGCCGTCACCAACATTGTGACACTTTTTCCCAGGTAGTTGATGTCATCATTGTCCCCAAACCTCGCGGTAGTAAAAAAACAAAATTCAGGTGGAACTGGGATAGACCCTGTTTATCTGCTTTTCAATAAAAACGATCTACAATAAAAAAACATAGAAGTTAAGAACAACATTGGCAGATACTGCTAATAAAACACCGGACACCAGTATCATCAACTGAGTGGTATTACTCGGCGGTGGAAAACTGCGAGCATATGGGAGTAAAAAGACGAACAGGACTGCTTTAGATGCCTATTGATATTATCGATTTGTAGATCATTTCCCAGTGAAAACGTTTGGATAAAAACAGAAAATTCCAATTTATTAGTCTTGTTTAAAATCGCAGGTTTCCTCAAGGAAGTTTCTTCGCATGTTCTCACCTATTTCATTCCTTGTTTATTAATTATCTTGGTGATTGGAAGCCATTTTTATCCATCTAATATTCGTAGACTACAAGAGTTTGCCAGAAGTATAACGTTTTAGGAAGACTGGGGATAGAACTCCACGGAGGGCTAATAATCAACTAAGTATTCGTTAGTGTTCGCTATACCAAAGTGAGTACAGTGCTTGTACTGCACAGTAATCCACCTATCCACCTATCCACTGTCCGTGCCTATGAGTGTAAACACAGAAGTGTGCTGTAGTATTATAAATTTATTCATCATCCTTAAAGTTCCGCTAGGTTCACGTCTAGGCCGTAGACGAGAGTGGTGTGCGAAACAGTCATCAAGAAACCAAACCACTGAAGCCACTTTCAAACGGCGAACTGTAACAACGGGTTGGTATTAGCAGAAAAAATATACATTTTCTGTGACTTCCTGCTTGCGGCGACAAATTCACATACAAAAGTCGGAAATCTGAAGACACTTGATTTCGAGAAAGACGAGTGGTCATCTGTACTGAAAATGTGCACGAGAAGGTCACTAGAGGAGAAGACCACTGCAACACTTTGTGAATAACGGGAAATGAACACAAAAGCCATTAATAGACCGCACTGTTTTATCACGTTCTGAGATAAAGAAACAAACCGGAAACGGCTACTGATTCTCCGAGTTTGTGCCCGGTTACAGTGTTCAGAATAAATAGCTTCATAAATGGGAATCAATGAAAATGCTTTTGGAATTGTTTTGAGGTACCCGTGCTGACAAATAGTTTAATTCACTAATTTAGAAAATAAAACCCGGAGTAAACATTTTTGTATCCGAATTGCAAAGAGCATCTCGGTACTTGCACTGGAACGTTCTAAACCGGACAGGATATTATTGGTTACCCTAAGCACCGAAACCATGGTCTGCTTCATACTTCTAGTAAGAACTGTTTGAAACTTTCAATTATTTGGCAGTCAGTCTATAACAGCGGTGGCATTATTGGACGGAAATGTGAGATTATGAACCACTCAGGCAAAGTTTACCAGGCCAAATTGGACGAAAGCCAAAAAGCAGGCCAAATACAAATTGCCGACGGTGGCCAAACGGATAAGTTCCTTGCGTTTGGACGTGAAGTTCGGGGGTTCGAATCCTCTCACTGCCGGTCAACTTCCCCACTTGGCAGCCCTTTGGTGGCCGCTGCCCCCTTCCTGAGAAATGATGTAAACTTCCATCCACTAATAAGGGAAGTAAAAGGTAAAAGAAAGCAGGTACTACTTGCCAGGGAAAGAACGAATGTACAACAACCAAACGTCAACAGTTTTTCTGTTGGTCCCGTGTACTCTAAAACATGATCACACATTGTGACTAGGACTAAAGCACCACATGTACTTGCAAGAGATTACAACTATGAAAATGTGAACAAGCTTATTTTCAACAAATCCTACTCATGCAATTAAATCGCATCACATAGGACCAATGTCAAGTGGGGTAAACGAAACGGGTGTTTGAACGAAACGAAGCGCTGGAAAGAAAGACGTGTACACATATGGTCTTAATCATGATCTGGACTAGAATAATGGCTGTTGTGGTCAAATTGTTCCTTCGTTGACCCAGTGGGACTAACAGTCCCGAAGAAGGGCTTGCAGATGGTTTGCATCTTTTAGAATCACCATCATGAATGTAAAGCTAATGTTCCCTTGTTCAATGACGTTCCAGTTGATAAAGCTAACAATTACACACGTGACTGCATCCCTCAAGACAGCACTGGAGCAAGAAAGTCTCCTAGCGAATTTTCTGAAGCAGCTACTCTTGGCGACCACTTATTCACATATTTCAGTTTCAACTCAGAAAGAAAGATTAGCGATGAAATTGCCGCTAGGACCAGTATTCATGAGCGCTTTTATGACTAAACTCGAAAACAATCAATCAGATTAGCCCTTCCGATTATTAGTGCTCTGATGACTACGTTGATGATGATATCTGTGTCACCGATGCAAAGGTCGATATAAATTCGTTCAATGTCGTCGATGGAAATGTTTGGTTTCCTTGAGAAAAGGAAGGAAACCATAGCATTACCTTCCCGGATATATCTCTATTGCGTCTGGCCGGTGGCCCTGTTTGCTTGATGGTACATACAAAGACCAGAAAACATGTTTAATAAGCTGATTTCCCTAGTTTCAACCAGCTCTTTAGTTTACAGAACACGGATAACTTGTTAGGAATTTTTGCTGGAAAATGGCTTATTCGAAAGTTTCATCAGCGTAACAACGTGACGGGTTAACAAAAGACCTCAGATGTTTATTAGAAGTCCGTCTATATCAATCTGTCGTCTAATGGAGATATCAAGGCAAACAATATATTGTATTGTATTGTATTGCACAGAATATTGCGTACAATAAAGCATGTCGCCATTCAGTCAAAAAATGCCAATTGGTGTAAACAGAAAATAATTTACACTGATTACTTTGCAGAAATAAAGAGGCTCTTCAGGGAATGGTAAGAGCGTATTATGATAGGTTGCTCGGGAAATCAGCTAAAACACGATCACGATTTGTCAAAATTCGTGCTAAATATAAGACATTGGAGTTTCTATTGATATTGATTCTGAAGAGTGTGGAACGAAAAGGGGATCGTGTTGAAATATTGGTGCGGCATTTTGGAAGGTCGTTATGCAGAGGATGCATGGATTCTGAAAGAATTTTGTGAGCAAATATCTCACCACCTGATAAGTGCTGATCCCATAGGTTGAAGGGCACTCAGTTAGTGGTACGAAGAACACATGACTAATAATTAATGGCCCCGGGGAAGAATTTTAAATTGTATTTTAACTACACCTGTAAAAATAACAGATGAACATTTACTAAGTATTAGGAGGACAGATTGGTCCTGAGGAGAATATATTGAAGAACACAGGCGTTTAAACATAACACGCTGCATCGAATTAAGACCATAAGATGTAGAGGCAACTAGGCGAATCGTTTAGCTAAAGCAGTAGAACTGCTAAATTTTGAGATGGAAATAACAGTGTCGAGTCTCCAACAGTCAGGGATAGAAGACAGGAGTAATGATGAGTTAACAATGGAAGTAAATTCATCGGTCAAA